>NCQT01102633.1:29068-40852 GCA_002740465.1 Stenocereus thurberi
TATAGTTAGTTTTGCCTATTTCATTATTTAGGATAATTTAATTTTTTTAGGATAACTTAGTTGACCATGACCTAATTTTCACCAATCGTCCCTAAGGAGACAACCCTCAAATACTATGATGAAAGTTATATGGTTGCGCCTTTAAATTTACACTCAAGACTTTCGTACAAGTTTTTGATGTCGTTGCCGGGGATAATGACACGAGATTAGGGCGCATTTTCTTTCTCTTAGCTACTTTCTCATTAGTTGTATAGATCTTGTTTTACTTTGTTTATTTCATTATGATTAGTGACTTAATTTAGTTTATTTCTTGAAACATAAAAAATCCAACAAAATTAGAAAAGGCTGAAATTGAAAAAAAAAAATTGAACATTTGAGAAAACCCCTAAAAATTGAAAAAACACAAAAATTTCAAAAACAAATGGCAATTTTTTGTTTTTCTTAATTTGAGCATAAATATTTTGGCAATATTTGCATAGATTGAATGAATTTCGTGCTCAATGTGTTGATCATTGTTTTGAGAAATGGAACATTTGCCAAGTGATCTTTCAGGGTTTGGGATGTTTATTCACTAAGACCTCTGATAAAATTTGGGATTTCTTTGAATATTTGGCTCATGACACTTGGGAGTATGAAAGTACTAGAGTCACCTTTTGCCACTCCATTCCTAACCCTTATATGATGCATTCTACACCTTTAGATGAGAGTCGGATTGGGGTATATCTTATGGGCACTCTGATACTCCATGCGCTCATATTTCATATAATTATTATGATTCCTATGATCATGATGTTGATACTTGTCCATTGCTTGGTAGACCACACAGAGTAGAGGCACTGGCTACCTTTAATAGGGAGATTTATTTGCAGAATTTACTTATGACTGACCCTAGTTTAGGCTCTCCTACACCTGAGGCTAGGTCCTGTGAGGATTTTGATGTCAGGAGTGAGGCACCAATTCCTTTAGGTCATCTTTTTTGTGATGATACACGTTATGATGACCTTAAAGAAGCAAGTGATCCCTCATCTCTTGTAGCAGTTGTACCCTCCCTAGAGTTTAGTATAGTTAGTGACCACCCCAAGCTTAGTTTAATTGTTCATGACTCATCTATTCCTTTGGCTCCCTTGGGAGAACTTGAGGCCTGAGATGAAATTGAGACTAATACTAATTCTGAGTACTATAGCATACTAGTTAAGTCAAAGGATATCTATTTTGAGGAGCATTATCTTGATGAGCCTTCAGTTGTGGATTTTAGTAAGGTTACACCTCCTGATGAGCTTAGTGATCCCATTTCTATTGAGTCTTTCCCTAACTTAGCTCCCGCCCCTCCCATTTCATCCCTTTTTTGTTCCCTCCCCATTCATCTCCCTTCCCTAGACCCTCTCAAGTCTACTTTTGTATAATCTGAGACTTTTGTGCTTAGCAATCCTTGTTCAGATCAGACTTTTGATGATAGTGACATAGAAAGACGCGATGACCGCTTTAAGGTGAAAGACTTTACTTTAGGCCATCCTTTGAGTTTTGATTTTCATATCTCACTTGACTGGCCTTGCTTTGGTTCTCTACCCTCTCCATTTAGAGATGTTATACTTCATTTCAGTCATTCAAATAACTCTCGATGTTCTTTTGCATTCATATAGTTACATTACAGTTAGTCCATTGACTAGTGCCTATGATGTTGCATATACAAAATCTCTCTTTTGATTGGACTGAGAGATTTGATAAGCTCAAGAGAGCCTTGAGTTGTATTCCTTTTATGCAATCTATTTGGGCTACATTTCTGACTATTTTCATTTATATGAGAAATGTGCCCGCATGTTTGATTGGCTACTATGAGCATTAGTCGGTTTTGATAAGTAGCAGCTTACAAGCTAAGATAGAGTGGTTGATACTCCATGGACCTCCTCGACATCATATGAGCGAGGCATTAGTTTGGTATAATCAGTACCCAGCTCATTATGATCATTCCACCCCTTCGCTATTCTTCTTTTTTGTTTTTGTTTTCTTTCTTTTTGTACATAGGTGTCGATGTTTAGGATAATTGTGTGGGTGATCGATCTCGAGGAGAAATTTTGGATTTGTTGAGCCGAGTTGGCTATGATAACCCTTGATTGTGTTATGGTGTATTTTGTTTTGTGATTACTTGCTAGTTGTGGATATCTAGGATTGTGAATAGGTTCGGATATCTAGGATTGTTCTTGTGCATGTTTGAGTTGTGTATTTTATTTCCTTTGATTTGTGAGTTTTTGTTTTTCTTTGTTTTTGGTTTTGTTTCATACTCTGTTTTTATTTCCCTTTTTATGTTTAAGTGGTTTTGTTTTTGTTTGCACTTTTTTTTTTTTCTTTTGAGTCTTGTTTTGTGTCATGTTTACTTTGCTTTTGTCTTTTATTTGGTGGTTTCTTGTTTATGTTAGGTATTTTTGTTTTTTAAGGATGTTTTAGTTGTGTTTTGTGTATTAATGGTATGTTTTTGTAAATATGAGATTAGTGCTTTCCTTTTGTTCTACTGGTTTTATATTTCATTTTTCTTTTGTGTGTTGTTTTGTTTGAGTTTTCTTTTTCTTTTGCTTTGTATTTATTAAGTCCTTGGTTTTGTCTTATTTTTATTTTGATGATTGTGTGTGTTTTGGTCTTGTTTTGTTTTGTTTGGTTTTGGTTTTGGTTTTGGTTTTGGTTTTGGTTTTGGTTTGTTTTAGAATTGGTTTTTGTTTTTGCTTTTTTTGTGTGATTTTGATTTTGATATTTTAATTTTGGTTTTGTTTGTGATTTTAGTGTGTCCTGGCTTGTATGTACTTATGGATTTATGTGAGTTTTAGAATTATATAGCTTATGTGTTACTTTTTGGCGCTATAGTACCCACAATGAGGACATTGTAGAGTTTTGTTGTGGGTCGAAGTGCCCATTTATACATACTTTTCAAAAATTTTGAAAAAATTAAAAAAGATTTAGTTTTTCTTTTGGGATTTGTGTGCTTTCTGGGGCAATTGTGATCTCATGTTGCTAGGTCATTTGGTTATATGTAAATAGAGCTTGCATGATGAGATGTCTAGTTAAGGATGTCGATTCGATTTTTCATAATAATCCCATCGCATATGTGTAATTTTGTGCCTGCCTTGCTTATTGTACCGCCAATTCTTAGGGTCTTATTGTTAAGTTGGCATGTGAACTTTTTGTTTGTCAAATTGTCTTCCATGCCCTTGAAAAATGCCCAAAAAAAAAAGAAAAGAAGAAAAAGCCTTAAAGAAACGAATAAAAACCCGGGAACCAATGTTCGTAGCCACTATCTTTATTACATACCTTGATTAGCTTGAGTATGTGCTATTGTACTTGATTTCACATCTGTTTGGGCAATGAAATAAGTGCTTTGCACAATCTAATAAAACCCCTTTTTAGAAAAGGCCCGAATATTTGTAAATCAAGAACGTATTATTCTTGTTGAAAAGAAAAAAAGGGAAAAAAGGAGCAAAGAAGCTAACTAGGAAAGGAGACTGGGATTGTGTCAGTGTTAGCAACTTGATTTATAAGAGTTGATACACATTTGCACCTACGTGAAGGAGTACATATAATTGTATATTATGTGTAGGGTAAAAAATGAGAGTCGAGATGCTTCTTTTGACTTAGATGTCTTATGATTGTACATTCTATTTGTATATAGTATGGAGATTTGGTCACCAGGGTAATGTAATTGCCTAAGTCGTGTACATAATTTCCCCTTGTATATATGTTCATGTTTTGAAAAAAACAAAAAGATTTTCCTTTGTTTTTGAAAAGATTTTTGTGGGTATTTCACTTGAAAACCCTCATGAGATCTCGCTCATCAACTTGGGAAACTGAGGGGTTTAAAAGGCTTGTTGCATATGCTAAGCGCAACCATAAATCCTACGAAAGTGACAAGATTTTCTTGTTCTTATTTTCTATTTCTTTTAGGTAGTTTAGTTTGTTTCCTTGAGGACGAGCAAAATCTTGGTGTGGGGGTATTTGTTTGCGCCAAAAATAAGATATTTTTGCAATACCTTTATAACTGATTTATGCTCAAAATAATTATTATTTTTAGATTTTTTATTGATTTTATTTGATTTTGTAGATGTTGGAAAAAATTCAGAAAATGTGAAAAATATGACAAAAAATGTTGAAAATGAAGAAGTGGGTCAAGAACCCAACCACATACCTCAGCCCACACATCTCTTTAGCCCATTTTTCAATTTGTAACAACAAAAGAAAAACTAAAATAAAAAGCCTACCCAGCGACCCCTTGTATGCCCAGCACGCGACCCCTCTTTATTCCTCTTCCTCTCTCTCCTCTCTCAGTTCCCATCTTCAAACCCCAATGGTTACCTCCCTCCATCTTTGAGCCAGCCAAATTTTAACCATCCATATTTTAGAAGGAAATGCTCTGATCACCTACAAGAAAAATTGGTTAGTTTTGAGTGTTTTAACTCCCACATGCAATTTTACCCCTTTTTGACCAATCCAATGGTCTTACAAGCTTTCTAATTCTATCTTAAGGAGGAAAGTAGCTGCTGGAGCTTTAGAAGAGGTGCACAAGCCCAGTAACTTGCTTGTTCACACAGCCATATGAGTTGTCAACCTTAGACGCAATCTTGCTTGTTTAACTAAACTCCTTTGTTAGTTTATTACAACATTATGCCAATGTATGCAAAGTGGACGTATGAAAGTGCTTGAATCGGCTTGTATTAAACTTATGAAAGCCTCTTTTTTGTTGCTTGCAAATCAGAATATGTTAATGAGTGAAAAACTTTTGGAGAATTGTTCTCTTCTAATAAAATCTGAACAAAAGAAATTCCTGTAGCACTATTTGGTTCATTAATATGGGAACTTGAGATCTAGGTGAGATTTTAGTAGTCATTTCTGTATCTAAGGAGCTCACTTAGAGAACCCTTGAGTGATTTACTTGTGGTGAATTTTTGCATCCAAGTAGTGCTTTCAAGCAGCTGTTAAACCCTTGGTGGATATTCCACATCCAAGTGTTTAAGTTCATATCTTCTTTTTTTTTTTTTTTTTAACTTCTTTGCTGTTTGTTTGCTTCATATAATGCTCAAGAACTCATAAACACTGTGCCCTAAAGTTGCTTCTGAAGTGAGAATCAGATTGTGAAATTATTATGCATGTTTTTATAAGTTCCAACTCACGAAATATACATCAACTGGTATTAGAGCTTATGGTCCTGATCGTGCTTATTACCCTTACTTAAAAACATTCATGACTTCAAAACACTCAACCTACAAAAGAATCAGTAATTATCTACTCATCGTGCTTTCTTTTGGAATCTTAAAAAAGCTGATAGGTTTGGTTGAAAAGGGCTTGGCCACTCTTGAAAGCCTAATGTTTTGTGGGTGAAAGGTTGAGTTCCCAAGCTGGATTTCCTTGGTACAATCAGTTTAAGGTGGTTGTTGATAAGCTCTGAGGCTATGAACCTGAATGGTGGAAAAGTACATGCATAGGAGAAAGAAGAAAGGAAAAGATAAGATCAGAAGATGTGCAAAGTTGAGAGGCAATTAACTGAAGTGAATCAACCTCTTACTGAGCGTCTCTTTCGACCTTTGAAGGGAAATGACTTTGATTCATTTTCCAAAGACATCCCCTTAATATGGGCAATCCTATGAGTGTTTTCCATATCTAACACTTTTTTCTTGCTACCTTTAGAGAAATCAAACTCCGATAAAGGTGAAAAGATCCTTAGAGAGAATGTTTCAAGCATAGTTGACCTACCTCTTGTTTTTTTATGATTATGATGGTGTTGAGACCTTTGAACTAGAGGGATAAGAGGGACACACTATGGGTGTGCTAAAACAATTTTCATATGGGATTTGTTTGAGGAGAGTCACAATGGGAATCAAAGAAGAACTTAATTGGATGTTTACCTCTAAGAAGGGAAATGGAGTGCTAATTCCTTATTTAGTCCGCCTACTAAAAGTTTGGTAAGCACCATTCTTTTGAAACTATTTGGATGCTAGTTCCAAGTTGCTCATGCTTAAAGCATCAGATGTAATGACAAATCTACTTTAGCCAAGGGAATGTAATGTATATATACTTTTATCTCAAACATCAGATTCATGGTGCAAGATGTCCTCTAATGCATCCTTTATCATTTTTGACTAAAAGCGTAGGAAACAATAAGTATGGGCTGAATACACAATTTCATCTTACTTGATCATTTTGAGAAGTGAGTTAGACTTTTATCCATGTTGTACATGATTTAGCTTAGGTTATTCTAGCATAAATTTAATTTTAGGAAGAGATGCTCCATATCAATTAGATTGCAAGTAGGTTGGAGTTATTTGGTCATTCATATCAGCCAGACAATTCAAGCTTGCAAACTGGGTAAGATTCTCATACATAAGGTCCTGTTTAGGCCACTTGCTAATTGTTTTGCTCATCATAAAGGGAAATTTTCATGACTCTATGTCAAAGTTTAAGAAGTAATCTTTCCCATGACCCAAGTTGTAGCAAACGTGAATATCATTTACTAACTGAAACTGAAGCCTAGAGATCTAAAGGTGAGACTGCTAAATCAACAAATACCTCCAAATTTGAGCATATGTATCCTCATTAGTTGTAAATCATTTTATGTGTTTCTTGGCTTCAGAACTTCACATAAATATTATCAACTATGGTCCTATAGTGTGGCTAGATTTACAAAACAGTGTTTCTTCTAACAAGCCATATTTTAGGAGGATTTGGTTTAACTTGTTATAAGAAAAGCTGGCTAGTTTTGAGTGTTTCTATTCCTACTTATAATTATTCCCCTTTTGACCAATCCAATGGTGTTGAAACTTTCCTAAATCTATCTAAGGATAAAAGTAGCTACTGAAGCATCGGGGATGCTTATAGACCAATAACTTGCTTGTTCACTTAGCCATATGAATTGTTAAGCCTAGATTTAATCTTTGTTGTTTTAGTTAATCTCCTTTACTAGTTTTTTAGTACTTTCATGCCTATGTATGGAAGTTGATATATTGTAGGGTTTAATCATTTTGTATTTGGCTTATAAAACCCTTTGTAGATTTCATTATGTTGATGAATGAAAAACCTTTGGAGAACTTTTCTCTCCTAACATACTGAAATTTAGTGGTAGCAGTAATTGGTTCACTATTATGGTGACTTGAGGTCTAAGTGAGATCCTTAACGGTGAGTTACATATCTAAGTAGCTCATTTAGAGAACCCTTCAGTGTTTTACTTAGTGGTGAAATTTTGTATCAAAGTAGAGCACTCAGGTAGTTCTCAATCTCTTGGTGGTGATATTCTATGTCCCAGTATTTAAGTTTATATCCCTTGTTTTATTTTCTTCCTTGCCATTTGTTTCCTTCATATAATGCTCAAAGATCGTAAACATTGTGACCTTAAGTTGTTCTTTAAGTGCGAATCATATTCTAAAGCCACTGTGTATGTTTTTGTGAGTTATGACTCCAAAATTATACATCTCTTCTATCACAGGAACGCAAGCTGTGTGAGCTCCTGAAATTAACACTTTAAACGTATACGGGGATTCAAGCTTGATTATAAAATTAGATTATTGGATAGTGGAAAGTGGATAGTGGGAATATGGTACTTAACCAAGCTCAATTGGAAAAAATAACATCCTTTTTTGATGAGTTAAGGTTCTCCTAAATCCTAAGAGAGGAAAACCAATTTGCAGATCGATTGCTAAAGTTGGCATCTATAATCACCATACTAGATGAAGAATTTAAAATGACTATCACAATAGATAGAAGAGGCAGGCCGGCTTACTGCTTGGAAATAGGGCAGGAAGAGGAAGCATCTTTGTGGTAAAAATATATTCGAAATGACCATAAAAAGGAAAGTATCCTCTTGATTCTCAAAACAAGCCCAAAGAGCACTTAGTAGTTTAGTCTCATAATTTATAGATAGTGGCATACTCTATAAGAAGACCACTTGTGCTATGAACCTATAATGTTTAGACGCCAAAGAGGCAAAACTCCTTATGGAGGAGATTCATGCGGGTGATTGTGAAATCCACATGAATAGGTATCTCTGATTCAAATAAAGGAAAGTCTACTGTTGGATACAATGAAGCAGGATTTCTTTTAGCTCGCTTAAAAATGAAAAAATTACCAAAAGTCTGCGTTGATCCAATCTATGCCTCCATCAAAACAATATACCCTTACCTTACTATGATCGTTCTACATATGAAGAATCGACATAATAGGTAAAATCACACCTAAAGGAGCCAATAGTCAATAACACATTTTCGTGGCCATTGATCATTTCACCAACTGGTAGAAGCAACATTATATGCCCCTCTTGCTTCTCAATATGTTGCACATTTCATAATAACGAGCATCATTTGCCATTATGGGGTACGCTATGTACTTATAAGCGATCATGTCTCTCATTTCAAAGTTGAGTCCGCAAAATTGCTTGATCTGTATAAGATACAACATCGACTACAAACAAACAAACTAGTAGAGGCAGCCCATCGAATTATCAAGAACATCTTGAGGAAGATGACTGAAAATTACAAAGACTAGCCAAGTAAATTCCATTCGCTTTATGCAAACACTGGATGACCATGAAATTATCTAGGGGACTAATATAACACCCCAAATGTACACAATTCACTGTTTACGTTCTCATCAATTAACATCATCAATTAGTAGTGATATCCCAAATGATTAGGGCATTAACGTCGCCCAAAAAGGACAAGGCTTGGCTTAAAAAATAATTAAACATAACTAAGCTGAACATTGTTATCACCAGACAATATTTGTAAGAGCAAACCATCAAACCAACAGCAACAGTAACTAACGATCCCAAAGTTTACACCAAAATATGGTAACTCTTAGCAGAGTATGTAGTTCTAACTTCAAAATATCTCACAATACAGTGCCCAAAACATTTCAGCCCTAAAACACCACTATTCCTTTTAGACACTTTCGCTCACCTATCTTCTCCAGTCGGCCTGCCATCCAGAGGGCGATTCACTGAGGATTTCCCTAAAACAAAACATGAAATCATCTCAAACTGTGAGCCGAAGCTCAATACATGCATTTCTGTATTGTTAAATGTTCTTCAAAAAACTGATTGGGCCTACATTGCAATTCATTTTAATTTAAAACAGCGAATGAGATAAATATAAAACTGTATTTCAATTATTATCTAATAGTGAAACCCTAGTAACTGTTATGATCTGAAGATAGGTGTACACCTGCCAAGCCGATCGATGGACCTGGCCTGAAGCTGCGCGGGTTACTGAAGGGCAATGCCGTGTAGCTAATAACTGATGGGGTTGCTTATTATGTGATAAATCACTGATTAAACTGATTCATTGATGTACTTATCACAACATTATAATTTTGATAAATACGTGCTAATTTCTAAAGATACAGATAATGAACGTACCTGGGACTTTTAATGAAATGTCACTGAGTATGATTATGCATAAAAGGGGAGAAAATGATAAATTAGGCCCTGACTCTTTACAAAAATATCATTTTATGAACATATGGTTATCAAATCTATTTATTTTCATAGTCAATACTTTAGTAAAAGAAAAGTAAGGGTGTAATAGGGGTTAAAGTAAATGACTTGTAACCTAACCTCCTGATCTACATGGGAAACCTAATTCTCCAATATAGAAAGTTTAAGAAGTCATAAAAAACATTCATTTAGAACACAAAAGATGATTCCCACGATAGAGTTCCCAAAATGGGGCTAGAACATAAGTGTGACAGTTTCGGTCTAACCTGCGCAGTTCTAGTAAAACAGCTACAACTTTTTCTACAGACCTTGAATTAAGGCAATTCAAAAGCCGTTAGAAAGCTAACTCACTAATCTATCTACACACCCAAAACCATAATTTTTGATTAGGCCGTTCATTACCAGTTTATTAGCAAAGTCTGCCCTATTTTTTGCCATTTGCCAGCTCTCACTGTCATTGCTTTCCCCTCTGTTTTCACACCAATCCTCATCTAAAATCACACCTTAAACTCATGTGACAAAGTTTTGGTCCTTCCCATCACCATGCAAAACCACACGCTTAATTTCACTTCATAATCATATATATCAAAGACTCATTTCTCAATCAAATGTACACAAATAACATGCTTGCTATTAAAGGAAAGCTAAACCTTAGAAATCATTAAAACCCTAACTTTCGGCAAGCTTACTTCATCTTCATCTCATCTAAGATCACCAAAAACACCCTCATAAACATTATTAGAGATATAAGGCCACTAAATCAAATACAAACAATCCAAGAAACGTACACTTCCAATCTTAAGCTTGCATGCTCATGAATAACCCTAAACCCTAGCATGATCCAAACTCAATCAACAATTAAAACATTAAAATAACTCTTGTTTCTAACCAAAGAACATGATCAAAACTCAAATCAACATAAACAAGAATCAAATTCGAAAATCCAAAGATAACAAGCTTAGGTTTACTCATTTTGAGCTTGAAAAGGTAGAGATAGAGGTGATGTTTGGTAGTTTTGAGGATGGAGGATGGTGGCTAGTGGTACTAGGGTGTCGAGGAAAGTCAGAGGGAGCCCAAAGCTAGGCAGAAACTGGTCAGAAAACATTAGGAACAACTAGGGGGGCTGGTGTGGTTAGAGAGAGAAAGGAGAGAGAAGATGGGTTTTGGGTTTGTTGTATTTTTTTGACTAATCTACATGCTTGGCTGAATTTTTATCTTCCAAAATGACTTTTAGCTAACCATGGTTAAGCTTAACTCATGGTTATTAGCTAGGTTAATATGTAAACTTGTTGGGTTTTAAATTGGGCTAATATAAGTTGGGTTCGAGAATAAAACGCTTTGTAACGATAACGTTTTTGTATAACTCAAGATTAAATTTTTGTAATGTTATGGAAAACAAAACAGATTACTTAGATTAAACTTATTAGGGCCTACTATCAACTCCTGTAAAGTTTTAGTTAATAATTAAATGAATAAATAAAACCTGAATCGCCAAGTGAGGGCCTAAATCAAATTATTGTTTTCTTTTTTTTCCATCGATGAAAAGCGATAAATAAATATGAGAAAATCATTAACATGAGGTAATTAAATAAATAAGTATAATTTAGGGGTTAGCTATTACAGCCCTTCCCCATTAAAGAGTTTCATCCTCGAAACTTATGAACTTTATCATATCATGTAAGATTACCTCAAATAAATGTGGGTGCTTAGCTTTCATTTCTTCTTCGTTCTCCCAAGTGGCTTCTTGAGAAGTATGGTTTGTCCAAAGTACCTTGACTAGTGGTATCTGCTTGTTGTGTAGCTGCTTAATCCTACGATCTAGTATTTGGACTAGACGCTCTTCATATACTAGATCCTTACTAATTTCAATAGGTTTAGATACAATGGTGTGGTCTGGATCTAAAATATACTTCCGGAGTTGAGAGAAGTGAAACACGTTATGGACGTGTTCCAGTTCTACCGCCAGATCCAGTTGATATGCTATGGGATTTAACTTTTCAATGATTTCATAAAGTCTAATATTTCATGGACTCAATTTGCCTCATACTCCGAATCTCTTGATACCCTTAGTTGGCGAAACTTTCAGAAAAACTTTGTCGCCTGCTTGAAACTCCATAGGCCTCCTTCTCTTGTTCGCATAACTCTTTTACCGACTTTGGGCAACCCTAATATGCTTTAAATTTTTCTTATTGTTTTAATGGTTTCTTGGATCATTTTGGGACCTATGATCAATGCCTCATCCAAATCACTCTAACATAGTGGGGTTCTACATTTTCTCCTATATAAAGCCTTAAACGGGACCATTTTGATAGTGGACTGGTATC
>NCQT01102635.1:9393-29021 GCA_002740465.1 Stenocereus thurberi
GTGTGTGTATATGTATATATATGTGTATATATATATATATATGCATATATATATATGTATATATGTATATACGTATATACACATAGATATACAAATACATATATATATATATATATATATATATACACACACACATACACACACACACACACACACACATATATACATACATATATACACACACACACACACACACATACATACATATATATATACATATATAAAATAAAAATTGTAACCTTCAACCACTTTTGTAAATGGCTAATTTTCTATTTATTTAGAAGTTCTGAATGATTTCATGCGGAGCATGATTAAATTTATTTAGAGGTCACTTCATCATCTCAACCTAAAATTATATAAATTTATTGAATACTAAATAGAAATGTTGTGCCCAACTTAATTATTTTAAATTAGAATTAATCGGAGTAATTAACATGATTTAGGTTTAGGCTATTACATTAACAATAATGTGCTTAGACTCAGTAGTTTGTCAAATTTAATCAAGTGTCTGTTAGCAAACCACACTCGTAGGGTTAACCTTTTACTCTCAAAATCATATGGACCTCCTTACTGTAGTTAAACCTTCCTATTTGATTGTGCCATTGCCTCTAAAGAGAACCATAGTGTGAGTTTTCAACACATAGTACTTCAAAGATAAAAAGAGTTAAGTTCGTCCCACTTGGGCATTATGACCACTGACTTTGTTGCGCACACTTTGGACACAAATTTAGGATCAAACCTTATGAATGATCACCTTGAATAAGTCCTAAGTGCTTCTTGTTGTACTCTTTTTGTATGTTAATAGAGTCCATGTTTCAAAATAAGTCCATGTCTTTTGGCATTTTCGACCAACAATCAAAGCTCCACTAGGAACACAAGGTGGCCTAATTAAGATCTTGTGGGCAAAGCCTAACACTGGCCTGATTCATGTTGATGGCGTTTGGAATTCTACCCTTATAGTTTCAAAGGGTACCATTATGACTTCGCAATCATGCTTTTTGTGATGCTAAGGGTTCGGAGAATGCTAGTACTCTAGCTAAGACATACAGAGTATCTCATGCTTCATCCTAATCTCCCTAGTCTTTAGGAGCACTTGAGGTTTTAATTATGTCCATTTTGATTGTCTTGAGCTGAGTTTAAGGTTCCTTTTCTTTCTCTCCTTACTTTTTCATAATCAAAGTCTAGTGGTAATTATTAAAAAAAAATTATCTCTTTTTTCTCTAAAATCTCAAATTTTGTGTCTTGTTAAGGCAAAATAGGCTCTTCGAGAAGGGGTCATCAGGGTTGTTTAATAAGATCTCAATCTACAAGCTCTAATTTCATGTAAAGAAATGATGTCAATAACAACATAATGAGAAACATTGCAAAAAAGAGGCATGAGCATGAGGCTAAAAAGGAAAGAAAAGGATAATGTCTAGTCTATCCATTCAATCCATGGGGAAGATCCGTCACCAATGGATCAAATGATAAACAAGTTGGAGTAGTTGTTAAAGAGCTCTTAACCATTTAAGAATCAATCTATAGAGGCTATCCTTTATACAACCATCTGAAAAGGGAAATTATCAATTAAGTTTTCCCTTCTCGAAAACTTTGAGTTAACATGACTAGGCAACACGTCCTCTTATTTGAAGAATTTTGTTAACAGTATGAGCCTAAAGAGTATAGACAAAGCCCTTTTCCCTTAAATATTCCCTCTCACTATGAGGGAAATAGCGATTTAACCTAAACAAGATTAGAACCTGGGAAAGTTTAACTATAGAATTCTTATCACAATATTCCTATAATGTAAAGCTACCTAAGTAGTTGATTTTACTCACTTTACCCGCATAGTGAGTAGCTAGTTAATTTCCAAGATAACCTGAAGAGAAAGAGCAAGTCCTCATGGTTATTAGAGACCTACAACCTGCTTATCACCAAGATTTATAGATTGAACTGTTGAATACATTCATTCAACAGCATGATGTTAGGATGCTGGTAGACAAAGAAATGCAAAAAGCCTAAAGAATTCCTATCAAGGAAATAAAAGCTCCTTTAAGGATAAGAAGGTGGACATGACCTCTGAAGCCGAAGTGATGAATGAAGTCAATGCGACAGAGTCCTCCAGGGCATGTCGCTCTTATAAGATCTTCACCACACTTGGAATGAATTGCAAAGAAGACTTGAAATGACTTAAAGGTCAAGGGCTCTTTAAGCTCATTAGGCCCACACTTAATTTGACTTAAGAGAAAAGGAGTGAGAAATATAACATCAGTGGCCACTGAATTATCATCATGAGAAAGGGCATTCCACCAATCAATGTTTAGCATTAAAATGTGCCTACAAAATCTCAAAGGCGATTAGAACTTTGCCAACCCAAAATACAACTTAGCCTAACAATTGGCCTATCTCACTAAGCTTTATACTAGCAGTTTTTACTGCGAAAGAAGGAATTGACCCTTGTCCCTTATTGAGGATGAACTCGACAGAATCTGGGGAGATGATCTAGAAGACACTTAGATGACTCATCCCAATTGAAACTACTCAGGTGAAAAGAGGTGAAAAGAAGGAAGTCTAACATCTTACTTGCAATGGTAGAGATTATAAACCCCCCCACTTGGTGCAAGAATGGGAATAGCAAAGGCTAACATTACTATATAATGCAAAGTTGTTCTAACCCATCAATACTTGTTAAGAGGTTTAAATACTTTTATTTTGACCAATAATAGTCCGCCACACATCAAATTAATCATGGTAGCTGATTAACATAAAATTTTACTGCAAATATATTTGGGCTAATCAACATGTCACATATGATGCAAAAATTTGGTAAGTATTCCTTTCTTTTAAAAGGAGATAATTAGCCATAATAAGCCCAACCCTAGCTTGTTTTTCTCTACAAATATGGAGCTTCTCCTTCATTCACAATATATGCATTTTGAGTTATTCACAAGTGATTAAGAATTCTCTTTGAAAGAAGACAACATACACCCTAAGCACAGGTTATCTACTCTTAGAGATCAAACTCTTATCTTGAGATTAAGCCCTTTGGGCCCGCTCTGAGATTAAATTCATTCAAGACCATTCAAGTATATCAAATAGAGGACTTACCAAACTTGTTCCTATAATACTGTTACATAGATTATGCCCATTCTTTGATATGAATACAAAAAATTGAACTTGTTTCTCCATTTGTTGTCTAATTTATTTTAGCTAGAAATCTGTGCATATTAATTTCTAGCACGTATGGTGGGACCTTCTCTCCTTCTCATCTATTTCTCCAAGTGACAAATCTACATTCCTTCGAAGACGATATTACCCCTAAGAACAATATCCCCCAACCTTTAAGGAAAGTTGTCCAATCCACATCTTAGGGATCAGCAAAAACTGTGTTACATCTAATAGAATTGCGACTAGAAATATGGCAAAAGTTGCTGCTGTGATTTCGATAAAGCAATTAGCTGGGATTATACCATCGTAGTTTCCAAAATCCAAAACCTTAGCACCAACCTGTGGAATGGAGTCACCAAAATCGCATCGCATTCTTTGAAGCAAAATCTGTTGCTAGCTTCAATATGCAACAAACAATTTCTCAGGCAATGGATATGCTCTAAGCTCACACCAACCCCACCTTTCAAACTTTTGATGTGGAAAATCATGGCTATACTAGCAGTGATTCTTAGCTAGCAATTCTAAGGGAGTCATTGTTCTTCGCAATCAAGGACTGAGCCCACTAGTTTTGCTATTATGCCAGTCATGGTAACAGAGGCAACCCACTCAGAAGAAGAGCTCGCAAGCATAAAGACAACATTGCTGAGGCTCGCTGAGGTGAGTCTAGATGAGGACACCTAAATCAAGTGTCAAAGTGTGCAAATTATGAGTTTCATAAAGAAGCTAAAAAGGCGGTCATCCAAGTCCTCTGACAAAGGCTTAGATGATAAAGATTTGATAAGGATTCTAATTGTAATGAAGAATCTAATGAGGAATGCATCAAAATGAAAGAATCTTCGTTGGGCTCAATGTCTATTGAGTAAAATCAATGCCTAATTGCTAACGCAGTTGTGGCTTAGGTGGGGGGAGGATCTCATAAGACACACCTATACAAGAGGCCTTATATGAAAAGGATTATGTCCTTTGTATGCCCCATAGCTACCAACCCCTAAATTCAACCAAATTGATGGTAAGAGTAGCTCCAAAAAACACATTGTACTCTTATCAAAATACGTAATAATGCTTATACTAAAGGGGATTAGTTGGTGAAGCAATTGGTTCGATCTCATGAGGAAATCACTTTCGATTGGTATGGAGACTTGGCGCCTGAATCCATTAATAGGTGGGAATAATTATAACATAAGTTCTTAAAATAGATTCTATAGTGCCCAAAACATTGTTAGCTTGATGGAGCTGACGAATACCAAGTAGCAGAAGGTGAACAACAATCATCTATGGTCTGTCAACCTTAAGTGCAAAGATTGTTTATGTAAAGCCTCTATTGTTGAAATATATGTGCTTAAGCATAGAATGGGAATTAATATCTATTTTGCAGATGATTTAGCCAAGGAATTTTTAAGAATTGGCTACTACATCTCATGATGTGGAGATGACAATAACAAGTTATCGTGGTAAGTCGCCTTCCACATATGAATTCAGGAGGATAAAGTCAATTTGAAGCAGAGTTCTAAGCCCTAAAATGCCTCAACAAAGAAGCCTTTTACTGTTTCTAGTGAAGAACCTATGCAGATTTAAAAGTCTTTCCATCAAGGTACAAAATTCAGTCCAATAAAAACCCAAAAAATAGAATATCAGTCACAGCGGTGGGGAACTACCGAAAGATTGCGTCTTTGGTAATTTAGAATCAAATAATCAGAAAAAAGAAATATAAGCAGCAGAGTAGAGAAAGATAAAGTTTTTGCCCTCAGGATAACCCACCTAATTAAACTGGGAACCCAGTAGAGTGACATTATTTTAATATTTAACCCAATTCTCTACCTCTATTGTATGGCATATTTCTCTCAATCCTAATGCTCTCCTCTTTGTAATACTTTGATGTGTTTTGATGCCTAACTTGTTTGATGCCAATTGAATGATAACAATTGACTGATGGAAATTTTTTTGAAGCCTCTGAATGATGCACCAAACCTTTAGGGGTATCCGTTATTATATTGGTTGAGGGAATAATCTGAATCGATTTAGAAATAGGATGCCTAATCCTAGTCCCATTAAGGGTAACCTAAGCATGTACACTAATTTGTCTAGGATTTTGAACAATCAGTATTAACAAACTAAATAGTCTAGAATTCTAGTTAATTAATCCCATTAAGTAAAAAGGATTCAGATAGAGGGAGCCTGGCCGAGTTTCCAGCCAGAGGACCTGACTCGATTCTTAGACATAGGAAACCGCCTGGGTTGTTAGGTTGGACTGCAGACAACCTAATTCACTTTAGCCATAACGTTTAGGTCCGACCTTTGATTTGAGAGCTTCTTTTTTTTCTGTCTTTAAAGATTATAGAGTCTAGTTTCGAATGAAACTAATTTCGTAATTTTTAGATAATTATGGAAGCAAACATAAGCAAAATAGTGAACATGTATCATTTTCAACACATGCCCAATTATTGGACTTATATCTTTTCCATTGCTTATCAGACTTTGGTGCCTAATATGCCATTAGAAAGCTTGAAGAATGTTGATACCTAAACTTATTAATAGACTCATTGAATTCTATTAAAAATAACTATTTTATTAGGAATATAATAACCTTTAATGATAGAACTATCATTAAGCATTTTGTAATTGAATCGCGTTCTGGCTTCTTCACTTTTTTCTTCAACATGATTTCTAATCATGAATGTAGCCTTAGTGTGAGGACTCGAACTATTTCTGACTAACCCTTTATCCAATAGTTGTGTGATTTGTTTGTCAATTATTGGATATCTTGGTGTGCATACACCATTTGTTTAACTCAGATAATAGTGTTGGAATCTAACATAAGAATCTTTGCAAATGTCTTAACCTTTGTCCTAAAATTGTAGCAGATTATCATAATAGAGTTCTTTGCATAATTCTTCTTGTTGTTCAACAACTTGCTCTTTAACCGATAACTCAAGTAACAAGATTGTTAGTACTACTTGTCATTTTGCA
Source organism: Stenocereus thurberi (assembly GCA_002740465.1). Lineage (NCBI taxonomy): Eukaryota > Viridiplantae > Streptophyta > Magnoliopsida > Caryophyllales > Cactaceae > Stenocereus > Stenocereus thurberi. The sequence goes on from NCQT01102635.1 coordinate 15,508, forward strand.
AGGGCTACATTCTGACCATGTTGGCTATGTATAAACTTGCTCTTCTAATGATTGTATATCTATTTCATTTATCTATGGGAAATGGACAACCATTTATTGTGAATACGATTTGGCCTACGGTTTTTGTGCATGGAGAATAAAGCCTTTTAAAATAATTTCATATAATAATATCTTGAGATAGTCAATTAGTAGCCCATAGAACTACCAGTATAATACATTAGACTCCTCCTATTTCAATGGGTAACCTTTCTAATGGCTTCATTGTGATTTATTTTTCCAATGTCAATGATTCTTACTTGTAAAGGATTCTTTGTCTTTTTCCATATGAATTCTGAGAATAGAAAGCATTTTCTAAGATAGAGAAAACAACCACTATTGATGTAAGCATACAACTAATAACTATTATATGTCTCTAAGGATATATATATTGGGGTATTAATACTATTAGAATTAGTATTAGTGACTTCGTAACATATCTCTATAGTCATGTTTTTTACTAATTCATCATCATAAATTGGTTTACTAATGGTCCTTGTTTTGTACTCAACGATTTTCTATCCAAACTAATACTTTCTTCTACACTGTTTTTTGTATGTTCAAAACTCATACTACTCATTTCACTGGTCATATTAATTGTATAATCGTGTTTAAATTCTTCTTTAGCTGTTGAAAATCCTTCTCTGCATTCTGATCTTGCACTTATACTTCTTGGTAGTTGGGGCTTAATAGTAGTTTTTCCATTCTCATCAATTTTTATTACATTTTTCTTGTTGATTTTTTCAAGGATTGGCAAGCTAGCTATTTGACACTTACCAAATTTTATCTTCTGTATATTGGACTTTATTCTCTGAATTTTTTGCATTATAGTAGGACATTTAAATTTTTCTACCGCGATAATTGTTACCTTAGTCTCTAGGTATATGATATTATGTAATTTGGAGATGATTTTTCAAAACATGCTTAGTCAGTGGCCTCCTCTCTTCATGTCCATCCCAACTGCTTTTATTTTAAGTGATAGAAAGTTTTTAGCAAATTCTTCATTTAGGCTCACATAATATCTAGGTCAACAATTAAATCCTACAGAATCATTACACAAATTGGTCTTAATCCATGTGATAATTTCATTATTAAATTTGTTATATCTAGGATCATAAACTAAAGCATAAAGGTCGATATCTTTGTCATAATAATGCAACGGTACAATTCAGACTTGGATACTTCCAATATGAATATATTTGTAATTTTGGTACTTGTTATGCATAAGGATATTTTCCTAGTTGATGATGTTAACATCTCCTGCATCATATTTATCTCCAAAATCACCTTCCATCATTTTCCGTATATACTTATAAATTAAAAGATGATATTTTTTAGTCCATAGCTTTTTGTTTTATTGAAAGGATTCAATCTCCTTTAGCTCTTCATTCTTATTATCTAGTATAAATTTTTCTCTTGAATGTCACTAATTGGGCTACTTTTTATCATGTGACTGGTTTTTTCATAATCACTTTCTTCAACAATTGATTTGTTGTTCTCAGAAGAAGGTCTAGTGCTTCTTCTTCACTAAGTTCAAAATAATCTAAACAGCCCAAAGTTTCAATAAACTTGTCGTTCTTCTTATTTTTTCATTCATTTGCAGAATGCGCTACTTCTTCACATGCCCAACATTTGCAGCTATTTTTCCCCCGCATAACGATAAACAACTTTTTAAAAAATCTTCATGTTTTGCGGTTTGGCTTATTATAATACTTTCTTTTGTATTTTCTCTTCTTTGCTTGTTAAGCCTTTTTTCTTATAAAATTTTCTTTTCTTCTCTTCTTAGGTTCATTTCCCCCATTGATGACAAGTATCTTAATAGGCTTGAAATTGTTGCTTTATTTTTCTTTGCTTTTGGAGGTCAAGACATTCATCATTAACTCATTTCATTAAATAAGAGATTCTTGTACGAAGGGTGTTAATGACGTCAAATTTTTACGCCATGAAATGTATTTTCCATTAATAGGAAATTTATCGAATAAGGTAATTTGTTATAAAATAGATCCAGATTGATTTCATTATGCCTGATTTTGTGAAAATATTGATTGATTTCAACAATATAATTTTCTAGATACATCATGTCCCAGAGCTTTATATTATTAATCTTTCTTTGCCATTTTTTAGTTCTTTCTTCCGAATCAAGTTCAGCTCTGATAAATTCAATTTTTGTTTGCTTACCTTTTTTTTTTCAACGTGACCGCTAGTGTTTCCATCATTTTTAATATATTTTTAGATTCCTCATCTAATGACTCATACCATTCAACTATAGTGTCAAAGGAGGTGTACTAGATACTGTTTAAGAAATTTCCAGTCATCCATGTAGTAATCCATTTCAAGGCACTATGCATACCCCATTTCAATATTCAAATGTTTCTTATCTATTACAGGCTTCACTTCATCTATATTTAAGATATAACCCGTTTGACTATTTGCCATAAGGCTAATTTTTTCAAATGATGTGGTTGGCTTTGGGATGAACCCATAGAAAAAGTTGGTAGTTCGTCCTGTTAGAATATATCTACATCTAGTAAATTGGGTTTTTCTTGTAGATGATTCACCAAATTCATTAGATCTCTAAATTACATTGTTAACTAATTTATATTCAAATTTATCGATGTTATGTTCTTTGATAATTTCATTGATTTCACTTTTAGGCACCAACTTTTTATATTTTTTATTTAATTTTCTTCTAATTTCTTCTAAAGGAATATCATCTAGATCCATTAGTTTAATTAGGTTCACTTCTTCATGTATTTCTTCTTTTAACTGTGTGTTATTTATTTCTTCATTATCGTTTGATAGTACTTCTTGTGGGTCTACTATTGCACCCATGATCTTGTTTAATTCTTATAGATTTTACTATTTATCAAACATATTTTGCAACTCCACAAGAGTATACTACTTATATTCAATCCTTATATGTTCTGAATGAAATGAGTTTTTGTTTTTGGGTCTAGACTTTATGCGTAAACGCTGTATTAATACCTAGATCAAATTCTTCACATATTCTAACTTTGTTGATTAAGGAAAGACGGATTACAGGCAACTATCTCTTTAATTCCTTAACTTCAGTCTATATTTTGCTAATTCCATGTTTAACTCTAAAACTATATCAGTAACATAGTCTAATTACGGTACTATTGAAGTGGATCCCTCTGGGACGTGCATAGTATGTAAATAAGTTGGAGTAGCACAAGTAGATGAAGATTCAAGCATAAAATGCAATTTATTAACTTATCTAACTATTAATTAACTTAATTATCTAAATTATTTTTTGCTCACGTGGCTCTGGTAACAAATTTAAAAAAATTTCAACATTACTTATAAAAATAACATCACATGTGCAAAATTAAGATTTTTAAAAGTAAAGTTCTAAGGATTAGAATAAAATATACAAATATGAAAAGTCATGAACATTACATGTGAACTAAAATAGTATATGAGACCTGAAAGATGGGTTGCAAAAGCTTTGAGGGTCACTTCTACCAGTTACCACATATATCAATGTACTTTGTAATTATGTCTGAAAACAGATGGCCTATTTTATTATTGTACAATAAGTTAAGCACTTTCGAGTAATTAATTCATTAGAAATATTTTCAACAATTGCTTGAAAATTAGAAAAAAATCAACACAAAATTATGATTTTAGTTTCGTAAGATAAATCAAAGTAAAGTAAGAGAAATCACCCATGCATGAGGCATAATATTTAAAATTTTGATAAGATTATTTTTCCCAATAGAACTTAAATAGGAGCTCCACAGTGTCCAAGACATTCTTGTCAAAGATCCTCAGGCAAATGCAAGGCAATGTTGGCAGCAACATGACTAGACTTGACATGGATAGGGTAGGCATTGCCCAAACTAAGTACATGTGAAAAACTTCACCGGTGTTGTTATCCTTGAAACAAACACATGAATTACTAATGATAATGTTACCGTTGGTATCATGACATACTTATCTAATCGAATTAGGGGACATGTAGAATTGAATTTAGCCAAAGGGGGTGGGTGGCGGTATGTAGCTTGACATTGCCAACATTAGAAATTTGAAGCAACTTAAACTAGAGTATTTAGCTTCAGAGAGCAGCTCACCATCACTTGGGGCTATATGGGATGCTGCAACTGAATCAAGATACCATACATGTGCACTAACGTTAACGACATTGATGGTAGCCTATGAGGGAAGCACTGGTTGCTGACAATGCTTATAACTAATGGGACACACATTAGTAAAATCTCTCGAGGAGGGACAACTATGACAAATAAGATTTGGTTGAGATCCTAGAACCCCTTTAGTCTGATTATTGCCTACAGAGAAAGAGTTAAAACAAGAGTAGAAGAATTAAAGTACACAACAATGAAATAAATGAATTACGTAAAACATAACTTGTAGATGTACCCCTAGATGAACATGAATTTTGAACAATTGTTGTTCTGATTGTTGCTCTTGTTATAACACGTTTTCCCCCTTTATTGAAGCCACAACCTCTACTGTGCTTTCCTTTACTGTTGTTAGTGCCTTTATAGGGACTATTGCCCACTTTAGTCTGAGTTGCCTACACCAACTATAGCGACAAAAGCCTAATGACTAGGAACTTTACTATCCTTACTAACTTAGCTTTTGTTCAAAGATAAGTAACTTTAAATGTAGGTCATTAAAATAATGAACACCATGTAGCATAGAATAAGCCATAATGAACCCCTCATATTCGTATGAATGTAATAACCTGATACTAGTATATATATATCGAATCAGTTCTAAGTTTTATATAGACGATTGAATGTTAGATAAGGAACCATTAATAAAATTGATAATTCTGAAATATTTATCCATGAATTGATTGTCATTTACACATACACTTTAAAATTAAGGTGAAGCATGACTGATAGCATTAAAGTGATTTTACAGATGCTTCTAAACACCAAAAGACTGATTCAAATCATGCATTTTACAAAGCAAATCTTTAAAATAGTAATAAAAATCCAAGAACAAACTAATTGATCAACAAGAAGCCAGCAACTGTACCATGATTAGGTTGTTGTATTCTACGGGAAAGCATTAGAAATGAAAAGAAAATATCAATTGCACCATTGATGACACTTCAAAGATGATGTATGATGAAGGAATAGAGTTAGTACGTTAGAAGAAGTAATCATCAATAGTTGTGAGAACAATAGTGACGTCAGTGGTTCTATTCACCATTCAAATTGGATGAAAATATTGGTAAGCCAACCATGTGAACATTTAAATTTAGTATGCTATGGGACTACCAAAATGGGTTAAAGGTAGCTTTTGAGATAGGTGGAGTCAAACAAGAGCGGGTAAAAACCTGTAGATTGTTGACTGCGAGGGCATGAACAGAAAGAGTGATTCAACACTACGGGAACACTAGCAACCCATAAACAAGGACTTGAATATATATTTGTTATGATTGATAGCGAGATACCCGGCATTAGAAAGGAAAGTGATTGAGAAGGGATGAGCGAAAGTAGTGGTGGTTATAGGAAGGAATAGTGAAACCCTTAGATTGTGGTTTTTTTGACCTTCCATCAATGTGGAAGTACGATAAGTGTTCATAACCTGAGAAAAGCTAGGAGTGTCAGACTTTAGTGATGATGGTGTAGTGGAACCAAGTACATTTGAGCCCAACATGGATCACAAGAAAAAGATGGGTGATCGGAGATGGAGAACATGGAAACTACAAATAGGGTTTTGATAAGCTTAGCTTAGGCAAGAAGCCAATAAGAGTTGAAAAGACCAGTGTAAGAACTTTAGTCTAATACTAACTAGGCTACTAGCAGACCCTATACGTACACACAATTAATTATAATGTTGGTGACAGTAGTTCTAAGATTAATGAGCAACGTGGCTCTAATACTATATGTAATTTGGTAGTAGAATGACTTACCTAACCTGGGGGCCTATGGCAAGTATTTAGATTAATCATATAAACTAAATTTACATTTATATTCCTATTATTTCTTATATTATTATTGTTGCTGCTTTTGCTATTGTTGTTGTTGCTATTATTATTATGTTTATTGTTGTTGTTGTTATTGTTATTGTTACTACTTACACTACTGCTGGTGTATACTCGTGCTATGTATGGTGCATTATGAAATAGACCTTTAAAATATATGTGTTATTTAAAATTACCATTACGTAGACGATTAATATCATACCTTAAAAAAGATAAGATGACAAGTAAATACAGAAAAAATAAAAAGTTACCAACTTCACACATAGCAATTGAGATTCATAATGTAAAAAACATATGATGGTAATGTACAGGAAGGAAAAGATGATGGTAAATTACATGACATTAAGTTAATGAGTGGAGCAGGACAACGAATACTCATCTTTCTCTTCTTGTCCTTTTGCTAAAAATTATTTTTTTTAGCAATCATTTGATTGTGAACATTAGGCTAAAATCCCAACGTAATAATACCTTGTGACGTCTCTCAGCTCGTCAGGTGTTCCTGGATGGTGTTCATGTGCCACTACTATCGTGGCATATCAATTAGTTCTAGAAAAGAATCAACCGAAGTTGCTTTATTCATATTAATATGTGCATATCATTTTTAGTTGGTTTACTTGGCGTTGGTATTCTTCAAGTGAAAAACTTCTTCCTCCCAGTCGATCAACTTAATATGAGTGATGACAGTTCTATCTCATGGCGTCATGGAGGTTATAATGCCTATTGTCCCTAAATCTCATTCTTATCCTGTCCATTTTTCTAATTTAAGAATTGAGGTAAACATCACTAAGGAAATCACCCCACCATCATTTTCCCTCCAAACTCTTACTATCAATCTTCCAAATCCTCCTCAATCTCAAACCCCATAAAAATTAAAATTTCACAAAGAAATCATTTGCGCTTCCAAGCCAAATGTAAGACTCTCATCCTTTCCCCTCAAAAGTGAGTCTCCACAAGTCAAGCTTGTGAATGATAAGATAATTCCTTTTGAGATGAGCTATGATGAGTATATTGAAATTTTCAACAAGCTCATAAATGTTGGAAAGATATGTCCTCCCATTGGAGTATCTCCTAAATCGTTCAACCACTCATACATATTCAAGAAGGGTGGTACTCTTAGGATAATGAGTTTTCTCAAACTCAATGGCTGCAACAAGTTATCAAGACTGGTATGCTTGGATTACAAATGCAAGGATTTGAGGTCAGATCCTCTTCAAGTGGGAGAGGTTGATACAAAGCAAACCCCGAAGATCGAAATTTCCTCCAAGCTAAAACCATGGTCCAAATAAGAATAACAATAACCTTTGAGAGTAAGACTCAATGCCTTGAAGCTCCAAGGTTATTAACAACGCTACTGGAAAAATGGGGAGCTACATTAGGAAATTAAGATGTCAAATGCTAGTAGATCATATACCCAATACAAACGTTAATCTACTTATGTTATGAAATGGCTGCCGTTAAGGCTTTTTGCTATTTCAAATGATAATTTACTGAACAATAAATTAGAGTTGATAGAATTTTTATCTAATTAAAACTCTAAACGTTATCTATAATATTGTTGCCAAAATAAGGCCTCAATATATTTACACCTTTTTAATTTCCAAATAGAAATCTATAGTATAACCTATTTATATGTCAAATACAAATGGCAATACTTTAGTTATTATACTTCCTAGTAAAACAACATGAAAATTTCATATCAACTTAGTAACAATTAAAAAACAATGGAAAACAGGACAAATCTAGAGCAGTTAAAACATAAATGTATCTAGAGCAATAAAAATAGAAATGCGTTTGGAAAGACAATAATGTTTAAATAAAATCTTGAGGTTTCAATTTGTGTATAATCACCCTAAACAAGGGGTGACCAATTTTGATTTCCAGTGTCCTTGATACTGACAATGGCTTTTACAAAGTTAAATATTATATATATATATATATATATATATATATAANATATATATATATATAAAACCTTTAAATTTTTGACACATGTCACTCACAAAAATTCTAAGATAATTATTATTTTTTTTTATATACAAGTTGGCTAGTAATGTATGAAAGATTTTCCTTTTGAAAAGAGCTTTTACAAAGTTAATTGCAATTTAGAAGTGTTTTTCAAAAATTAAAAAGACAATGTTCAATAGTGATTGTTCACTATAATATATAACTGACTCCATTCCCAATATTAGCAAAATAATGAAATATATGATAATGAAACAAATGCACCAATTTCGAGAAATTTATTATATATGTTTTGTTGCCAATTTTTCCCTCTAAAGTTTTAACAAATATCACTCCCACAAATTTTTAAAATAATTAAAAAATATTTTCTTTTGAAAAAAGCTGGCTAATTACATATGAAATACTATATTTTGCCAAAAAAAAAAATTATAAAGTTAACTACAATTTGGAGGATTTCCTTTTCAAGTGGAAAAAAAGGAGGCAACGTTCAATTCTGATAATTGATTAGATTATATTGCTAACACCACTCCCAATACTACCAAAAACAATGCATTAAACTATAGTAAAATAGATGCACCAATTATAGATAATTTATTATGCATGTTTGTTATCCAATTTTACCGAAAATTTGGCAACTAGTATGGAACATTATAAACACACATTATTGTCCTATATCTACATCTTGTTTACTATAAGGATACAATTGTCATTATCAAGAAAGATATTAAATTTTTATTATCATTATTTTTCCTATATATTTGAATATAAGTATGAATACAAATATAAATATAAAATATTAGAAATATTAGATATAATACAATCACAATTACGGATTTTATATATAAAAAATGATGATACCAACATATTACCATCAAAGAGGTACCTAATTGCTTTTAATTTTCATAGCATAAGAGTTCAAGTAGTTTTTACGGATAACAGTGGTAAGATTATCTTCCCTTTAACACATATTTTTATCGCGATATGTGAAAACTTTTTAGATTACTTTAAATTTTCATAATACCAAAGTATAAGAGAGTATTAATAATTTTTTGGTAGTAAGATTATGCTTCTGTTAACACAAGTAATTATCATATTTATGCCTACTAAAAACACATTTAATTATTTAATTCTATATCTATATTTTTTTAACTATAATTGTTGTTATTTAATTAAAAACTCACCTATGGTTGTTACAAAAATGTCATCAATACTTTTATCTTCATTATTATTTTTCAATTAATTTATCATAAGAAGTTAAGTATTATAAGTTTATTATATTATTAGTCTTCAATAAAAATTAAAGAATTTCTTTGACAACCATAATTTTCAAATTCTTATAAAGAATTCCAATGTTTCCATTTTAGAAACATTTGTAAAGCTAATTACAATATATTTTAAAACATTGTAAAAAATTTACTTGATAGGATCTCATAATTTGCATGTCTTAATAGCTACTTCAAGTTAAAAAGTTCCTAATGATTTTATTAAAAAAATTAAAAAATTATGTATGATGTGGTTGCTGGATGACTTATTGTAATTTTTATCAGAAATTACGACAATAAAATATTTATAAGATTGCCTGTGCGATGCACAGGCACGAAAATACTAGTCTAGTCCATAAATAATCCAAATTCAAATTCAATACCCCAAAAATTCCGTCACTAGACAAGGTGTAGGGGGTTTGATGTAATAGTATTACCCCTGAATTGCAAAATTATAGAAAAACTGATTTCGATTGACTCTAGATAGCCATACATGAAATTCATTTATTTTGGCCCTATTTACGTTGCATATTGTATAATAACAATCTGCAATGCAAATATGGACAAAATAAATGATTTGCTCATGAAGTTCTCCAAATTCTAGATAGGCTACATCTCTAGCGAAAATCTTCCTCAACATTTAGCCACTTGTATTAACTCTACCGCCTAACAATCATCACAAGGATCCTTCACTAGTCCTTTGAGAAATCCACACATAAAGTTCACTCACTTTTGGTTCTCACATCTCCCTAGTTCTATTTCACGCCCTCTATAGAATTATGTCAAACTATTGGTCAAAAAAATAAATTCTCACAACACCGCATATGTGCAATTGTATAACTAATTTTCACTTGATATTCAATAATGCAGTGGCGGATCTAGGATTTTGAATTAGGAGTGTCCACCTATAAATATTCNNNNCCATGTGTACTATGAAATAAATTTAAGCAATACATGAAATATTACAATAATGTACTATTACAATTGCCCTTTACGTTTTTTCATTTTCTGGAATCGATACATGATAGAATCATTAGACATTGAGTCAAATACATCTTTTTCTATATAACAAACCAAGCAATCATTCAAAAACGAGTCACACATTCGATTTCGAAGTCTATTTTTAACGATTTTCATTGCCGAGGATGCTCTTTCCACGGTTGCGGTGGATACCGGCAATATCGATGACAACTTCAATAGCCTAAACACCAATGGGTAGGTAATATCTTTCTTTGTCTCCACTATCACTCTACAAAGATAATCAAGCCCTTTTAAGTCCTGAAAAGCTTCATTAGATTGCAGATCAAGAACATAATTAGCAAGTTGATGTTCAAGTGTTGTAATCTCAAAATTAGAAAAAAATCATTGGGATAAAATTGCGCTAATCTAACCAGCTTAAACTGGTCAAAAGCGCTAAATTGATCACATGGACTTAAGCAAGCCACACAAGTAAGAAGCTCGGTGTTCGTCTCATTGAAGCGACGTCTAAGCTCTTCAAGATGTAGATCCACAACTATGTAGAACACTTCCACTCGATAATGAAACTCACAAGTCCGCTCCTCGACATTACGTTGTGGTCTCCCTGGAAGGACCCATTTATCATCCATGTTTGGAACAGGAATCTTTTTTTCACGCAAAAAGTGCGTGTTTTATCTATAAGAGAGTCCCACCCATCCTTTCTTATCGATTCTAATGATTTCCTTGTGACTTGGACAAGTTTCATAGCATTTGCAATATTTTGATCCTTTTTCTGCAAAGCTTATGAAAGATCATGAGGGATGCCCAAAACATTCAACGTTAATTGAAGAGTGAAAGCAAAATTGAAGGAACTCAAATAAGCTATTCGCGAAGTAGCATCATTCCTTATAGTTGAGGTCTCCCCTTCAAGTTCGATAAGCTCAAGTACCTATTATAGAATCAAACAATAGATTCACATTCAGTAGTGATTTGTAGTGAGATCCCCAATGTGCATCAGCAGCCCTTATAGGAGGAAGTTGTTGATTTAACCCACGGCCAGTTTCAATCTCATAATTCTTCAATGCCTCCTTAAATCTTTCAGCTTGTTTCTCACACAAAAAATTATGTCGTTTACAAGAAGCTCCCACAACATTTAAAAGTTTACAATTTCATCAAAAAGATCCCCAACATAATTATTGTCCCTTGCAAGAGCTACCAATGTAAGTTGAAGTTGATGAGAAAAACAATGAATCGAGTAGGCACATTTATTCTCATTCAAGATCAATGTCTTAAGCCCATTGAATTTGCCTTGCATATTACTTGCCCTATCATAACCTTGAGAACGCACCCTTGACAAACTCAAACTATGTTCTGCCAACAACGAGTCAATTCCAGCTTTCAAAGATAAAGAAGAAGTGTCTTGAACATGTACAACACCAATGAACCGTTCCTTAACGATTCCCATTTTATTCACAAAACAAAGAACAACACCCATTTGCTCTTTATGAGACACATCACCAGACTCATCAACTAATAAACTGAAGAAATCATCTTTAAATTCTTCCATGATGGCATTTAGCGTTTCTTTAGCAGCAGCATGCACAATATCTTTTTAGATAAAATGTGACACTAATTTCTTACTTTTGGGAGCATTATCCAACACAACACTGGCTATGAATTCATTCAAATTTACAGCAAATTTCACAAGTTCAAGAAAGTTCCCTCTATTTTCTGATTCTTTAGATTCATCATGACCACGAAAAGATAAACCTTGACGCAACAAGTATCTTGAGTAAGAAATGGAAGTATTCAAATGAAGTCGATATTTCTTTCTAGTTTCTTCATCATGTCTATCTAAAGCAACTTCAATGGATTGTCTTGGCCTCCTTAAGTTTTCATAATCTCTCAAAGCTTTGCTGTGAACACTATTAAAGTCGCCAACATGATTATCGAATGAGTCAAGTTTATTCCAAGTTGAGAATCCCATCCTAATAAAGTCTCCACTTTGATTTTCTCTGATATTAGCAAACAAGTAGCAACATAAACAAAAAGCAGCATCTTTATGTATGCTATATTCCAACCAAGTCCCATACTTTTCAAACTAAGAAGGATCAAAACGACGCAATCTTCCTCCAATTAGTTTTTGTGAAAACTTATGAGTACGAGGCTGGATCGGTCCATTAGCTATGTAGTATCTTCTAATTTCATCTTGTAGATTGGGAGGATACTCTGAAATCATTTTTCTCAACCCAGGATCCATTAGAAGAGTACTCAATTCAAACTCACTTCCTTTCGAAGATTGACCTCCACTTGGTCCATCACCTCCACTTTTGCTATGAATAATAGATTCACCCTCATTTCCCCCATCTCTTTCACACTCGTTAATATTAAAACCGACTCCACTACCACTTGCATTATTTTCTCCGCCTTTTTTAGGTTGTTTCTTTTTCAAATATCTTAAAATGGAATTGGACCGATCCATATAAACTGGAAAAAAAAAAAGAAGATGAAACTTAGAAATTATGCTCACTTAGTTAAAACAAGCAACATATTAGCTAATATTATCATGATTCATGAAATCATCCATATTTTCACGCTTCACTTTCCATTTAAATTATGCACATGAATTAATCAATGAAAAATAATAACCATGCAATTTCCAATTAACTCTTTCACTAATTGATTTTAGGGATATTCATCAACCAATTAACTCTTTCACTAATTGATTTCACACATTCGATTTCGAACTCAATTTTTGACGATTTTCATTGCCGAAAAACCCCTTTCCACACAAATTGATACTTGAACTTATTTGTTATTTCCACAATCTAATTTGTCCATCAAGACCAGAATCAAACATACAAATTGAACTTGGGTATGAAAAATTAACCAAAAAACACAAAATTTGGAAAGAAAAAAATGAAAACAAACCTCGATCTGCCACTGACGATGTAGATGCTTAGCCTTGAAAATTGACTAATCAATTGCTAACTACAGAAGTGAACATAATTTGAGAACAAACAATTAGAAGTAATCAAAACTATCCAATGAGGATTGATGAAAATCAAAACCCTAAACAGTAAATATCTAACCCAAGTACCCAACTAACCTGGGCCGGCTGAGCGTCGGTGGCTGATGCAGCGGTGACCTGGTGGTCTGGATGTCTAGCGCTAGATGTCGACAATGACTGCCGGCTCGGCTGGGCGCTGGTGGTGGCCTGGGCAGCAGGGCAATTGCGCCAATTGGGCAAAGCAGAATAGTCGGGCAGCAGAACAGATGAGAAGGCTGAAGGCAGATAGAAGAGGAAATCAAAG
>NCQT01102646.1:5249-21733 GCA_002740465.1 Stenocereus thurberi
TGAAAATCCAAAAAAATCTTAAAATCTTAAAATTGAAAAAACACGAGCTTCANNNTGCCAGTTTTTAATTTCTCACAATTCGAACACGAACCTTTCTGGAGTTATCTATCGCTACTTAATGATTATCGTGCTCAATTGACTCAAAATTTTGAAAAATAAAAAATTTGTGAGGTCATCGCTGTGGGTTTAAATTGTGTATCTTGGGGTTATGTTGAGTCTATTTATCATGAGAGTGTATTAAAATTATTATCTAAAACTCAAGATGAAGTTTGGAATTTCTCTGAAAAACTAGCTTGGGATACATATGCGTTTGAATAAGCTAGAAGTAATTTTGGATACCCAACTCATGGTGAGTATGCTTTACCAACAGGATCACTTTATGGATTCATACGACCCACCTTACTCTTATATGGCTCCTATTTTATGTGATTATTGTGAATCTTCTGACCATGATGCTCATACTTGCCCTTATCGTGCTTCTATGGATGCTACTTGTGTAAGTGTTGAAAAGAAGACAAATAAATTAACTTATTAAATGTTAGAGACTATGAAAGAGAGAATTGCTTAATATTCTCAATGTTTTACTCAAAGTAGGGAGCATACTAATTTACAAGAGCCTGACTCTAGTTTAGGATCCCCTAAACCTGAAGTTAGTCTCTACGATGATTTTGAACCCTCTTACCAATCTAGGTCTAATTTGCAAGATGTTATGCCTTTGCCTAGCCTTGAACAAGAGAGCGACCTCCCTCGATCTCTATCCCCTGCCCATGCACCCGCACCTAGCTCTCATAAGGACGTTGCTAAGGATGTCTTAGTTACTGTCAGCTCACCCACTGCTTTGAATTACTTTTGTGAGTTTGAGGTGGGTGACGACCTTAGAAACCCGAGTGAGTTAGATGTGAGCATCAAGTCTAACATTAAATATCATGATTTAGATGAGTCAGAAGTTATTTCTTTACAAAAGTTATGTGTGGAGGTCATTGAACCCATAAATTGGACTTTGATGATGATGTTCTTTCTATAGAATATGAATCTTTTTTATGTGGGTTTGATGTTAAGGTGGGTTTAGATGTGGATCTGTGTGCTGAGTATGAATCTTTTAATATTGACCCAACTAAACTGACCTGCTTTTTGAATCTCACAAGTCTAAATTTGTTAAGTCTGAGGTCATTGTCACTGAATATTTTGATTTAGACCAGATCATATCCATATTGAACTTAAAGGACTTATGGACCTAAGGCTCACTAATTTGCCTAAACTGCTCATTTCTAGGCCGATGACCGATCTACTGGCTATGTTTAAATACATTTGCTTGTTTGATGTTTGGGCCCCTACATTCGATAAGCTGAAACAGGCCTTTACTTGTGCTTCATTGGCATGGTGGATGTACTCTTTCTGGTTCCAACTCTATACATTTTACTGTTGGTATGTTATTGAGAGTTGGTCTTTTGTGTTCGATAAGATGCTACTTGCTCTAATAGGTTTTGGTTTAAGTAGCGATGTTTCATTTGCTATGGAAGGCTGATGCTGCATAGGCCTCTATTTGCACGAATTTCTAGAGGCTATAGCTTAGGTATACTTCTGCATCTGACCTGGTATAATAGCTCTTATTTTTATTCTCTTTTTTAATTTGTTTTCTTTTGTATATATTTTTGTCGTTTCATTTTGTTTGTTGTTTTCTTTTGAATTTCAAAGTCTTGTCTTTGTCTTCAGTTTTAAGTTTTCTTTTTCATATTGTATATTTGCGTTTCTTTAGTTTTTATTTTGTTTAATGTTGCTTTCCACTCTCAATGAGGGAATTGTGAGATTTAGGTGTGGGCGTGGGGAAACCACCTTTAAAATCCAAAAACATTTTTACTTTTTTTTTTGGGGAAGCTACGTGTTATTCTGATCGGCTTAAATTCCCTGTGCTTTGACTTTTAGCTTGTATATAAGCATGATATGCATGATAGGTCTCAATCCTCAGTGTGCCGTTCTAAGCCCTAATTCTAACACCAATTGTTCATTGTCGATGTATAATCCAATCCCTATTTATACCATCATCATTATCTTTAGGGCTTTAGTTTTCCATGACTAGCTCTCGCATTTGTCTTTGGCATGATTACTTTGGTTTTTTGTTTGCATTCTAAAAAAACAAAAAAAAAAAAGGAAATGAAAGAGAAAAAAGAGAAAGAAGAAAAAATACAAGGGAAATGAAATAAAATTTGAAATGGCAAGTATCCCTTTGAGGCATGGTGCTACTAGGCATTACCCTTTGAGGCATGTGCTACTAGGTGTTACCCTTTGAGGTAATGCTGCTATTGGAAAACTTGCTTCCTATATTAATAAGTCAATAATATAGTTTGTGTCAGTCAAGTGGGATTGAGTTTGATTTTGGTAAACCTAAGCCCTAGGATGATGATGCACTTGCATACGAGCATTGGGATGGATTCAAAGTTTTGATGTAAAATGAGGTGGAAAGTTGGTACTTTGATGTCATCCATGGCGTAGAGAGCCTTGATGAGTACATTCTATTTATATGCAGGCCAATATATTTGTTACATGGGTGATTTGGTTAGTTAGAATGTGCACTGTCTTCTTCCTTGTATAGTTATGTTTGTAAATTCAAACTGTTTTTTTGTTTCTGTCTCTCTTTTCCTTTTTCATTTTCTTTTCTAGATTTTGTGGATATATCTTCTGCAAACCTTCACTAGACCTTACATGTCCACTATGGGTGATCTAGGGGTTTAAAGGGCTTGTTACATATGCTAAGTACAATCGTGATTTCCACGAAAGTGAGTTAGGATTTTCTTTTTCTAGAATTTTTAGTTTTATTTTACTCAAGGACGAGCAAAAATTAAGTGCAGGGGTATTTTTAAACCATAAATTATGATATTTTATACCCTTAAATTATCTAATAATTGCTCGAATAAATTGATTAGTTAGAATTTTAATAATACTTTCTTGTTCATTTTGTAGGGATTGGAAATTTTTGGGAAAAAAATGAACAAAACAAGCCACAGTTTGGACCAAGAGAAGACAGAAAAAAAAAGAAAGAAGAAATCAAGCCCATGATTGAGGCCCAACCCAGCGTCTCCCTTCTTCCCCATCAGCAGCAGGGCATGGCGGTTCGTTTTCTTCCTTCACCATAATTGGGCCCTGCTTCTTCATCTCTCTCTTCTCCTTCATGTCCAAAATTAACAGTCTTATCATTTCAATAGTTACTGGCTTTAATGGAGGGCAATCAACGGGTTTCGGACAGCGTTCTTCAGGGTCTTTAATGGCGGGTCAAAACAGAGAACGAGAGAAGAGCTCTTAGAGTAGAGTAGGGTAGCTTCAATTTCCAAATCAAATTGCTCTTTCCATCTTCGTTTTGTTTTCCAGTTTCAAAATTAGGCCTTAGCTTCTCATTCGATTTCTTGTTTTCACGTTTACATTCGGTTCAATCATATAAGCTCTCAAGCTTGTAATGCTCTCATGCTATTGTTCAATCTAAGTAAGATTTCTGGGTGTTTAAAGTTGAATTCATTGGGATTTGATACCAATATCAAGCTCTGTTTTCGATCTTTTTTTTTTGGTTTGCTGCCTTCGTTTGCGCTGTTGCTATGAACAAATTCAGTCTTCGAGTTCTGCTGCTGCTTGACGAAATGAATGAATTCAACATTCGACCAAGTGTTGGTGGCTTGATTTGTTTACATTTTGGTGCTTAAGCTTTATCTAGTTGGATTCCTCGCAAGTTAGATTATTGTTCCTAATTTTATGAATTTATCTTGTTTATTTGATCTATCAATTTGTAGAATAACTTAACCTTGGAATTAGTTAATTAGCATCTAGTTTTAATTTAGTTTAGAATTTTTAGCAACCAAATTTCATAACCATCCAGAAGGATGATGCACGTAAGTGTTACAACGATAAAACTGTATGATTACGGAATTACTAACATGATTCGAGGTGAATTCTCCATTTATTTTCACTAACCTAACTCAACTACTACTAATCTAACCCATTGATGGCCAAAAACTCAAACTTGTAAAGTTGGGTTTTCAAACCCTAAGATGAAGGAGAGAGAAAAAAGCTTAAAATTTTGCGTTCTTAAAGAACGAGAATGAGGGATTAAAGGTATATAAGGGAATAGAAAGATGATTAGGAAAGAGAGACACCAACTTCAATCCATTAGCAAACAAAAGCAAGTAAAGGTGGGCATTAAACTAGTAAATCAAACCAAACAAAGTAAGAACTTGAATGAAAATGAAGATTAAAGAGAGAGAAAGAAAGCCAATTGGATTGAAACTTCATTATTCTTGAAATGTGGCTACAAAATGAAAGTGAATCTACACTAATCTCTCCTAAACCCTAGGTAAACTCTATTCTTAAAACCTCAAAATTAGCTACTTACACAAATAGGGGATGGAGTTTTAAATAGATCCTGAAGTAGCAGGTTTGGCATGGTCGTGCCAAGTGGCATGGGCAAACCGTGTCAAATCTCTGGAAGCCAATAACAGAAGCAGGGTATAATAGTGGGTGGCACGGTCGTGCCACGTGGCAGGGATACCCTGTGCTAAGTTTCTAAAATTCTGTACACAAAATAGAGCAAAAACATGATTTGGCATGGCCGTGCCACTTGGCACGGGCACCCCGTGCCATCTGCCTGGCACTGGCAACCCTTGCTGCCTGGCACTGGCAAGCCTTGCCACCTAGCGCTGGCAGCCCATACTAAATTTTTGCAGTATTTTTTTCCTTATTTCTCCCATAATTTTTGTATTTGTTGATCCGGTCTTGTTTCATAGTTATCCCAAGTTATCCTCTAAGGTTTTCTGGGTTTATGTGCCTAACTTTTGGCGTGCTTTGCACGAATTATCCGCCATTTACGCAATTTTCTTTATTACCTACAAAACCAACAAAACACAAATAAATAACCTAATTTACCAATTATTTAAGCCAAATCTAGGTAAAATAAGGTGTAAAATTCACGTGCATCACTCCCGAACAATATGTTTCATTTTTTTAAAGTTCCTAATTTTTATAGATTTGAAAAGCATTTTTGATAAGAAAACCAAAAAAAAAAAACTAACGCCGAGATTTGTGTGATTTTTCACAAGTACACGGTTTATTATTATAATACTTACGAGTGTCGCTCTTGAGATGGGCTAAGAATTTAGGCCACTTACTAATCTTGCATGAGGTTTCCACTCATTCTAAAGTGCAATTTTTATTAAACCGCAAATCTTTTATCAAGTAACTAAATTAGAAGAGACTAAAACACAAATTAGTGCTTGAACCAATAACAACAACAAGAGATATCAGCCATAATAAATCAAACAAAGCCAAAGGCGAAAATCACAATTCATATGAAAACAGTAGACCATAGTTCACACAAAAAGAAGATAAAGCAACTTGGGTCACATGCCCAGTGTGTGGCCAATTCATGAGGGAGGGGAGGGTGTCTCGACTGGGCTAGGGTGCTAGAAGGAAAGAAGTGGGGGTGGATTGGGCTAGGGAAAGGAAGAAAACAACAGGTCCGTTTGAAGAGAGGGAGGGGGAAAAGCTGGGCCTACATGTAGGGCAACAAGAATAAGAAAAAAGAACTAGCCCAAAGTTAGGGAGAAAAGGAGGAGGAGAGGAAAAGTGGGTTACGTGCCAAGTACATGACAGTGAGAGGAGAAAGAATGTTGCATCGTGCTGTTAGGAGTTGGGCCATGGTTGTTTCTAGGCTTTGCTGTAGATTATGCCCCTTCCCTTGTTACTTGATTCAACATTCTTTGTTTTTTTAGCTAGCAATTTGAGCATCTCATTGATTTTCTTTCGATTTTCCACAATTCCTACAAAATAAACAAAAATATATTAAAATCTTAATTTAATAATTCACTTTGAGCATATATTAGATAATACCATGGTATTAAATGTCATAATTTTAGGTTCAACAATACCTCTATACCTAAAGCTCGTCCTCGTGTAAAATAAAACTAAAATCTTAGAAAAAGAAAATAAAATCCTAACTCACTTTCGTAGGAATTACAGTTGCACTTAGCAGGTGCAGGAAGCTCTTTAAACCCCTAGGTTACCTCTAGTGGATGAGTGAAATCTTTGTGAAGGTTTGTAGAAGATATGCCTACAAAATATTAAAAGAAAAAGAAAAAAAATCGTTTGATTTTTGTTTTTGAAAGTTTGTATATAACACCAGGGGAAAATATGTACATGTTCGAATCAACCACATCACTCTAGTAACCTAAGCATTAAATCATATATAAACATAATGTACACTTCAAGAAATTCTTAGGCCCCATAGTGACATCTATACATAATCTTTCACCCCATTTAAGAAATATGAACAAGTTTGAATGGTATAACATCACTTTAGGTACAAGTAGAACACTTATGTTCATGTGTTTAAGATGTAATGCATTCAATTTATCTTCCAATCATACAAACTAGCATAGGCTTACATTAACTCTTCACCACTCAGTTGCAAAATGCAAAACAATAATCTAGAGGGCTTGTAATAGGGCTAAGGGTAAAAGGATTAGAAGAGGGACATTCAATTTGGGAAATGAGGAGCTAAAAGCCAAGTGATTAATAAACAATCAAACATTGCCACCAACTATACCACACACTCTTCCAAAACTCATAAACTTAAGGGACAACCACTCAAAAGCAACCATTAGAAATAGGTTGAAACAAAGATCAAGTATATACAATAACCATGTCAAACACTCTTATTCACAACATTCTTTCTTTTCAGTTTTTGGATTTTTCAAATTTGTTCTCAAGATTTATCTTTTTGGAAATTTCTTTATCTTTTTTTTCAATTTTTTTTGTTTTCCATTTTTTTCTTTTTTTTTCTTGAAAGAAAAATGAATGAATGACATGTAAGAAAGTAATACAAATTAATTCCCAAATTGACATAACAATACATCCCCGCACCACACCAAATGATCCAACGTCAACCACCAAATACTTCATCGCCCAAAAGCTACCCAACATCCAATATTGAAGTTATCGCTCCACCAGTCTTGGCTTAGGTAATGGAAAATGTGCTTAGGCCAAGGGCTAAAATGAAGGGTTCATCACAAATGACAACAGTCAAAGCTCAAAGGATTAACAAAGGATAAAACATTTAATTTACAGTGGCAATTTGGCTAATATAGTTCATAAAATAAATGAATGTCTCTGTCATCTTACCTAATGCACATGCTATGTGTGATTTTAAAGAGAATCAAAACAAGTTCAAGAGATATAATCATAAAGAGAGACGTATGAAATCAAGTATGAGACTAACTAATGGAAAATAAGTCTTAAAGGCTCAAAATCTCACATGTCCATCCACCAAAGTCAAGCTTGCTTTAGAAATATTAGGTGTTAGGACTGTGACATATATATCACACTTTGGACTAAATTCTATCAATGCACACCATATTTATATACAACCTAATAGCTAAGGTATAAGAGAACATAGTTAATCAGAGTAATACACATCCTCAACTTTTTGGCTTTTTTTCAATTTTTTTAGTTTTTTATATTTTATATTTTTTTCCTTTTTGAAATATAGTTTTCTCATACCTCGATCACACAATATCCTCATCGGAAGTGAAAAGAAATATAAAAACAACTAAAAAGAAGAAGAATAAATATACATAAAGAAAAATAAGACTCAAAACTAAAGAAAATGACAAGACTCTAGAACTCAAAAAGAAAAGCACCGAATATGCAGAAAGAAAATAAAAGAAGAAAAGGGAAAGAGAGGAAAAGAAAGTTCAATCAAACTAGATTAGGTGCTGGATACACCTAAACTAACTCGGTAGCACATGACACATCAAAAACCAGCTTGCAGAGTTTTAGACACTCCACATCCTTTATGCTTGACAGCTCTAAAAATTGCTTCAATCTCTAGCTATTTACCTTAAACTTGGCACCACTCTCAGGATCCTACATCTCAGTCATGCCATAGGGGAAAACATAAGAAACAACACAAGGGCCCATCGAGCGGGGCCTCAATTTTCTTGAAAAAAGATGGAGCTTAGAGTCATATAAGAGTACTTTCATTCCTGAGGCAAACTCTTTCCTAAGAATGCATCATTGTGAAACAATTTGGCCTTTTCCTTGCAAGATCAAGCAGTCTCATATGTCTCAGGTCTAATCTCTTTTAGCTCACTCAGTTGTAGTCTCTTCTCCTCAACGGTTTGAGTCAAGTCATAGTAAGCATCTTGATGGCCCACCAAGCTCCATGTTTAATCAGAATAGGCAGATGAAAATGCTTACCATAAACAATCCTATAAGGTGACATACCTGAGGAATCTTTAAAGATGCCTCATAAGCCTATAAAGCATCTATAAGCTTATCGGTTCAATCTTTTCAGTTTCTAGTCACAGTCTTTTCAAGAATTTTCCTAAGCTACCTATTAGACACTTCTACATGGCCACTAGCTCGGGAATGATATAGGGTAGCAAGTCTATAGCTATAGAGTACCTCCTTAACAAAGCATCAGAAGACCTATTAGTAAAGTGGGTACAGTGATCACTAATAATGGCTCGGGGCATGCCAAATCTAACAAAAATATTCTCTATAAGGAATTTCACAATCACTTTAGCATCATTGGTCTTAGTAGGGATGACCTCTACCCACTTAGAAACATAATCGACAGCTAATGAAATATAGTCATTCTCAAGAGATGATAGAAATGGTTCCATGAAATCTATACCCCATATATCAAAATTCTCCACCACAATGATAAGACTAAGCGTTGTCGTATCTCTCTTGCTAATCCTACGCAACTATTGAAACCTAGGGTATAATAGTAAAAAGCATCTCTAAACGAGGTAGCCAAATAAAAACCACATTGAAGAATTTCGACTGCTGTCTTTCTCCCACCAAAATGCCCCCCACATGCTTGGTTATGACATAATGAAAGGACACTCCTAACCACTTGGTTGGGAATACACCTTCTAAAGGCTTGGTCGGAATGATACTTAAACAAGTAAGGGTCATCTAAAACAAAGAATTTTATAAGGTAGAAGAATCATTCTCTACATTCTTGGTCCAGCCCTCACGACTCCTACTAGACACCAGATACTTAACAATGTCATCATAGTAAGGGTTAGGGTAGACTACAAACAATACTCATCAGAGAAGCATTGAGAAATATGGGACTCTAGTTCTCTACCGCGGATAATCCTAGATAAGTGGCTAGTAACTAGGTTCTTAAAACCTTTTTTTTAATCTCCAATCTCATAATCAAATTCTTACAAAAGTCATATCTACCTCACAAGTGTAGGCTTAGTGTCCTTTTTAGAAAGAAGATGCTTAACAGCATAATGATCAATATATATAATGACATGAGACCCAATCAGGTAAGGGCTAAACTTCTCAAAATCAAAGATCACAGCCAAAAATTCTTCCTCACTCGCAGTGTAATTTAGTTGGGCATCATTCAAAGTGTAACTATCACAATAAATGACATGGAGTTTCTTATCAAGGCATTGCCCTAAAACAACCTCAACAGCATAATTAGATCCATCACACATTAATTTAAAGTGTTCAGCTAGATGGGAGGATTAAGAATGGCAACAAAGCTTCAGCCTTCCTTAAGCTTGGTAAATACATATGACACTCCTCAGAGAAGTGAAATGACACATTCTTATCTAAAAGTTGGCTGAAGGTTTAGCTATCTTACTAAAGTCCTCAATAAAACAATGATAGAAGACAACACGTCCAAGAAAAAATCTCACCCCTTTTACACAAGTAGGAGGGGGAAGATTAACAATCAAGTCAGTCTTAGCCTTATCAACTTCAATTCCATCTCTACAAATGACATGGCCTAACCAATTCCCTTTTTCACTATGAAATGACATTTCTCATAATTTAAAGTTAAAATTCTCTCCATACACCTTTCCAATGCTTTTCTTATATTAAACAAACAATCATCAAAGAAAGACCCAAACATAGAGAAGTCATCTATGAAAATTTTTATGCACTGTTCAACTAAATTTGAGAAAATAAAAATCATGCACATATGGAAAGTAACCGGGGCATTACAAAGTTCAAAAGGAATTCTCCTAAAGGCGTATAAACCAAAAGGACATGTGAAAGTAGTATTCCCCTTATCATTAGGAGCAATAGAGATCTAGGTATAGCCAACATATCTATTTAAAAAGCAATAGCATGAATGTCCAGCTAACTTCTTTAACATGTGCTCAAGGAAGGGAAGGGAAAAATGGTCTTTCCTAGTGATAACATTCAATTTTCTATAATCAATGCAAATACACCACCCAGATTGGACTCGAGTGGAAACTAGGTCATTCTTATCATTCCTAATCATGCTAATACTGGTTTTCTTAGGGACAACTTGAACATGACAAGCTCACTCGTAATCTAAAATGGGATAAATAATCCCATAGTCTAACCAGTTAAGCACTTCATTTCTAACTACTTCCTAAAATTACAGTTGGGTTCAAATACCATTGACGGTCACAGTAGGGCTTACCATTGTCCTCCAAATGAGTTCTATGTTGCACTATAAAGGGACTAATACCTTTGATATCATCTAAAGTGTAACCTGTAGCTTCCTTGTTCTCTCTAAGTAAGGCAATCAAATTTTTTTTTTTCTTGGTCCTAGACTAAAAGCAATAATCAAATTTAAAGACAACTAAAAGCAATAATCAATTAAGAGAATCACGAAGAGGTTTCAATTCAAGAGAAGCAGCAGGGGGGAATCAGACCTAGAGGCGGAAGCAACCAAATAATCAGCAGCATAACACAAGTCATTAACTCAAACACATCATATTCTGGCCCATTATTAATAAGAAAATCTTCATACTCAACAGCAAACATGTCATCAAATGCATCATCAAACACAGAGTCCTCTGCCCGGTTAAGTGTAGAAGTCTCCATATCATCAAATCTAGAAGGATGTCTTTGCAAATTAAATATGTTCAACTCTAAAGTCATATTACCAAAAGACAGTCTCAACATTCCATTTCTGTAGTTAATCAGAGCATTGATAGTAGCCAAAAAAGGACACTCTTCAATAACAGGGAGCCAACGAGTGGTATTAGCCACCTTTTTCATCTCAAGCACAACAAAGTCTGTCAGTGAATAAATTCACCCACCTTAATTAGCATATCCTCTATTACACCCCTAAGTCAACTTGGTCGATCTATTAGCTAGTTAAATGCCCATCTTGGTGGGTTTCAATTCGTCTAACCCCAGCCTCCTATATTCAGTGAAAGATAACAAATTGACACTAGCTCCTAAGTCATATCAAGCAATGCTCTATGAACAAGTTGGTCCCTTACGACTATAAAAATAGTAGGGCAATCAGGGTCCTTATACTTTACTTAGATCTAATGAGAAATGATAGAACTAGCAATCTTAGGAATGCTAGTGGCCCTCTTAGGAGTACACAGATTCTTTAAAAACCTAGTATAAGAAGGCATTTGCTCCATGGCATGAAGCAAAGGAGTTAATGTTGATTTTAAGTTGAGAAAAGGCCTCTTTTGTTTTATCAACATGGACTTGGTCTTTCTTTTTAAGCCTATGGGGGAAAGAAGGTACAGACTTATGTATTCATTTAGCAGTAGCAACAGAAGAAGAATCCTTAGAAGATGAGGGATTCACTTTATCAGTAAAATCTTTTTTCTTAAGCTTCTCTTGATCACAAGATGGGTCAAAAAGTTTATCATTAGAAGAATCACTAGGGATACCATCAATAATATCCCCTAACTGGCTGGATGAACTAGTTTCTGGAGAAGTAGAAAGAGAGAAAGATGAATTTTGGAAGAAAGTGTTAGATTACAAGTTTCTGTAGAATCTCCCACTTAATTATCAATCTTTCAACCTGATCTAAGAGATATAATTGCATTCACTTTCCTCACATTCTCAAGATGAGGCATGACCCATAGGATTCACCTTTGATTGACTAGGCAAAGTATTTGGCTTCCTAGTAGATGATGTAAATTAAGAAAATTATCCTATTATCATTGTCATCATCTTTTCCATATTAACATTAATCATTCTCTCCATGTTATCATTTAATTCTCCTCTCAATTTTACCAATCTTAACATAATTAGAAGGAGGCTGGATATGAGCAACAAAAGGTGGAGGTCTAGGTGCACTATGTACACCTTGAAAAGTTTGTCTTTGGTAAGAGTTAGAAGGATGGGAGATGGGTTGGGAGTTGGTTCAAGGAGACACTCCAGGTTGGGAGTTAGTATCCACAATATTTGGTCCACTACTCCAAGAAAAGTTAGGATAATTTCTCCATCCAAGATTATAGTAAGGGGAGAATAGGTCATTCTTGGGTCTTTAGTAGGCCATATTCACTTGCTCCTGTGCAGTAGATAACTAGTGAGCAAATTAAGGGCATGAACTCAACATATGATCTGCGGCCTAATGATGAGAGTAAGACACCATAGAAGTGTAAGAAGTCTGGGGTTACTAAACGGATAACACCTTCGACATGTTATTTAGAAATGCAATCTGAAACTCTAGGTGACTCTCATCGGAAACAAAATGCATTCTACCCCTAGCAAATATAGAACTTAAACTAGCATCCTAGTGGTTTCCCACTGCATAGTCTTCTCAACTAAATCCTCTGAAAATTCCCAAGCAGTAGTGACACTCTTAAAAAGAAAGCTACCCTAACGCATAGACTTTAACATAGTTCAGTTTTGCTAGTCAAGTCCTTCATAAACTCAATTTAGCAAAGCCACAATTTTGCTAAACTATGATAGAGACGCTAGACCAATAAATTTTTAAACTTGTCTAAGTATTTCCAAAATGACTCCCTTTCTAGTTGAACAAATTGATTGATTTTATTCCTTAGCTTTACGGTCTTGGCATCGGAAAAATATTTTCTTGAGAACAACTTAACAAAGTCATCCTAAGTAAAAATAGAATCAGTAGCCAAGCCATACATCCATCTTCTAGCAGCATCTTTTAAAGCAAAAAGAATTAATTTCATTCTCACTGCATCAACATATATATTAGAGAAACGCACCATGGAACATGCTTATTCAAATTCCCTCAAAAACAAATACACATCCTCTAAACCAGTAAACTTAGGGAGCATTTGAGTGTAATGAGGTCATAGTTCAAAGAAAACATTACATCCTATGTCAAGTAAGTTAAAGCACAATGGCAAAGTGGTCCTTCGAGGATAGAAAATATCATTCAAAGGCCTCTCTTATGGCATTTCTTTCAATTTGGGTTTAGTTTTGGGGTTGGAATCCTAACAAGTCTTCTTCTCTCAGGGTCTCTAACCCAATCAATCGTGCAATGCTTACACCCACTAAAGTATTTTTGGTCATTTCTTTTTATGATTTTTTTGGACTTTTTTTTTAACACACAAAAATAGAAGATATCAAAACCGAAAAAGAAAAGCTAAAAAATAACACTAAACAAAAAATCAAGAGTTCAAATTTAGAAAATACACATAGAACATTTAGCAAAATCAAAGAAAACATAAACATAATTTTTTCAATTTTTTTGACCTAGAATAATGCAAAAAATTCAAAAAATACTATCTCTAAAAATTATAGAAAATTTTAAAAAATCCTAAAAAATTCACAACAATTCATTTAAACTCTAAAAATCCCTAGAAACTTACTAACAGTATTAGAAAAGCATAACAAGCACTGAATTAGCATAGAAAATTCAAAATAAAAACTTAAAAATAGAAAAAAAGAACATGCATTGATTTTGATTTTTTTCAATTTTAGTTTCGGTTGCACCTGCACTATTCACACCTGTTGTATTATATTCTATTTTTTCAGCAACAAATTAACCACTGACTAATAAAAGCAAATATTAACCCCAAAAAATTAGAATATCCACCCTGAACATAAAACAAAAACACAAAATTCTAAACTAAAAATAGTTAATACTAAATAAACACTCACTAAAAATAAAAATAAAAATAAAAAAATGCTACAAAGACTCAATCAAGTAACTTAGGACTCAATTTGCACCCAATTTCAAAAATTCCATCATCGGCAACGGCATCAAAAACTTCGTGTGATTTTTCGCAAGCACCTAGTTTGTCATTGTAATACTTACGAGTGTTGTTCTTGGGATGGGTTATGAACTTAGGCCACTTGCTAATCTTGCAGTAGGTTTCCACTCATTCTAAAGTGCAATTTTTATTAAACCACAAACCTTTTGTCAAGGGACTAAATCAGGGGAGACTACAACACAAATTAGTACCTGAACCAATAACAAGAAACTAGAGAAATTAGTCATAAAAATCAAACAAAGCCAAAGGCGAAAATTACAACTAATATGAAAACGGTAGACCATAATTTAGATAAAAATAAGAGGACTTCACTACAATTGGAACAACATCTAACCTAGTTCCCTTGGACAGGCTCACCAATATCGACAAGGGACCCGGGACCATAAGTTAAGGATAGAGGAATCCAGAGTAGAACTAGAACTAATTGATTGAAATGGAGGAAGGAAAACCAAGCAATTCAGACCAAAACTTGAAATCAAATGCTACTCAGTATCCTAACTCTACTCTATCATGCAGTCTCCACTATCTGCCACAACTTGCTGCCTGATCCTTCAAATTATAGCACTGAATTCGAGTCCTTGTTGTTGATTGCTTCAATTAATCTCCATTTATGGCCTTATAACCCCCTTGCAATTGCTTCCTTCAATAAGGGGGAAAACAGATGATGAAATGATGATGATGAATGCGGAGAGAGAAAAAAATGAAAACAAAGGATGAAAGGCTTGGAATTTATGGTGTTAATTAACAATAGACATCGGAAGAAGAGGAGAGAGAAATGCTGGAAGGGGAGGCTTCGGGTTTCTAGCTGAGGAGAAGAGAAGATTAAACAGCAGGAGGGGAGGAACCTAGGTCACGTGTAATTCTCCCAAAATGCTAATGACGTGATTTACGAAAAACAGCAGCGGAAGACTTAATGATGGAAGGTGCTACTGCCGTCCTGATGAGGACAAGGCTCACTGAACCGCTTATTCTTACAACTCATGTTCAAATTATAATACCTATTAAACTGAAACACTCCAAGACCAAAATTCTAGCTCAACTTCAATACAATCAACTTAATCATATCATGTGCTAACTCGCACTCCACACTACATAAGTATATTGAATATAGACCCAACTTGACCCTGAGGTCAATCCCAACATTCATACTTCCACTGTGAGCATCTGATGACTTCCAAAAGGGCTTGCTAAATGGAGAAATATGTGATACTTTATCACCTAAAATAGAAAATATGAAAACAATTCGAAAATGTGAGCAAAAACTAAGTACATGCATTGCTGTATTATAAAATGAGCATAGAAATACTGTTGATGGGTACCCGCCTTTGAAATTCATCTAGTTCGCAATAATAATGAAAATGAGAGTAATATGAGACTGAATTGCTCATTATTATCTGGATGTGAACCCCTTGTAATGATATGATCTATACATAGGCATACACCTGCTAATCCGATCAAGAGTTGGCCTGAAGTCGCGCGGGTAAATGATAGGCTGACGCCCTATAGATGATAACTGACGGGGTCATAAGTTAAATGGCAAATTACTGTATAAATTGATTCATTGATAAACTCATTAAGAGTTGTAACTTGATAAACATATTCTGCTTTCTGAAGATACAGGCAATGGACGTACCTTGAGCCTTTAAAAAAAAATATCATCTGACTTGATAAATATGTTCTGACTTGATAACACTTATGCATAACGGGGAACGATAACTAGGCCTTGATTCTATTTCATAAATATCATTGTAGGTATGTGTAGTCAGTAAATGATCTCCACTCACATAATTAAGGAAGTATATTGAGTAACTATGTATAATAGAAATTGAGTAATTAAATGGTATACATAACTTGGGTATTTCAATATAACTTCAAAACTGAATTAATGAAAGTAATTAAATTTGATACAAAGTAAATGAAAGTAAAATAGACCACAATGAAATAAATGTGATTACAAAGGNNAAGGCGTTGATGGTGACAAATGAGAGAGTGGTTGTGACATTTTCTGAGATAGATTGCTGATGCGGGTTTAAGGCTCGCTGATGTATAACTTGGTTTAAGATAACAGTGAGTACACTAGATTGACTTGATAAATACATTTGATACATTATGAATTGAGTAAGTAATAAATATTTGAGGCCAAGAGAGATGTATCCTGGTTCAAAATGACATAAATTGTAATAACTTGGTCTGATAAATAAGATTTCTGAGTCACAACTCTGCCCAAATATTTCATTCATAAATCCATTAGATATAGAACTCCACCCAAAATGAGTCATTGAACTTAATAGAAGCTATTAAATTCACTAAACTTGGTATTTTCTTTGTAAAATCCATAATTGATTCAAAGCTCATAATTAAGCTCCCAAATTGTATACTTGTCTTCTTCTTTCTCATTAATCATGCAAAAAGCTCCATGAAACTCTATGAATATTCATTTCCTCCTTAAATGACCTTGCTTGGCCCAAAATATACAAAATGAATGCATGATCAATCTCA
>NCQT01102680.1:3017-14400 GCA_002740465.1 Stenocereus thurberi
AAGGCTCAAAATGAGTATCTTTGAAAATAGCTTGGTGCATTTTTGAAGCAAAAGCAATAAGCCAATGAAGAACCACCCCAATCTGATTCCAAAAGGCAAGAACAAGTATCTAGTCATACTTTGGATTCATCTAGTGAGGGATGAACCCTTAAGGATGACAAGACCAGACCCACGGATTCAAGCTAGTACAAACGACTTCAAAGTTGAANNNCCAGAATATGAAGGCAAGCTTGNNNNAGAAGAGTTTTTGGGTTGGTTGCATATAGTTGAGCGTGTTTTTGAGTACAAGGATGTTCTAAAAGATAAGAAGGTGAAATTGGTAGCCTTAAGACTCAGAAAATACGTCTCCCTTTTGTGGACTAACTTGTGTGCCAAACGAGTTAGAGAAAGAAAGACAAAGATCAGAACGTGGGAGAAGATGAAATCCAAGCTTAAGGCTCACTTTCTTCCCCCTACCTACATTCAAGATTGCTATTCTCAACTTCATCACTTGCCTCAAGGCAATCTGAATGTAGAAGAGTATACAAGGGAGTTTGAAAAGCTTGTAACCAAATGTGATTTACAAGAACCAGAAGAGCGAACCATTGTTAGATACTTAGGAGGTCTTCATCCTAAGTATGCTAATGTGGTTGAATTACAAGCTTGCACCACTTTTGATGAGGTATGTGTCCTTGCTCACAAGGTTGAGCAACAAAAAACATCAAGACCCCTTAAGCATGAGTTTCTAAAGCCCACACTTCAGAACGAACCCATTAACAAGGGGAGCCCCATTCCCTTTCATAGACTGACGGTTTCCCCACCATCCACCCCACAAAAAACCCCAGCCCCACTAAACAGCCAACCACCTCCAAATAGACCTAAACCCATTCCTAAGGGCATTCAAAGATATTTTAAGTGCTAAGAATTTGGACACTTAGTATCAGATTGTACAAACTGAAGGATTGTTACATTAGCCGAATGGAAGGCCGTGGAAGAGGAGGAAAATGAGATTGGGGATGATTTTGAGGAAACTCTAGAGGGATAGTAGTAAAAATAGATGAAGGTGATATGCTTACTTTGGGCACCAACCATCCACCAAGGAGCCATGAGCATCTCAGCCTTTTTCTCACTTTTCATGAACCATTACTTAAAGCTCTGAATTCTGAATTAAGAGCATTTAAGGAAAAGGTTCAAGGCAAGTCTGAACGGTCCCTCCAAACCAGGTTCAAATCAGCAAGGGGAATGATTGGAAAAGAGTCTCTAAGATTAAGAGAGGCTTATTTGGATGGATGATTTTAGTTCAACTAGAATTGAGCCAAGAAGAGAAAGTGATTACCTAAACCGATTTGAGGCGAAATCTTTCTCAACAAGGGAAGGATGATGGAGATCTCTCCATGCCCCTTAATTTGGAGAATCAAATCAATCAAGGTAATCTTATTTTTCTAGCCAAAACGCAAATAAATCATCCACATTTTGTTTAAGAAGCAAAACAGCAGGTCACGGGTTGAATCTAGCAGTACACCTGGTTTTTGAGAGCTTAATTACTTAAGCCTCTTTGAGGTTTAAGTCTAATATTTTGTAATGGGTTTGAATTTCAAGAAGTTAGATTTACAACAAAATAAGTTTCAATTCATTTGGGCTCTATTTAGCCATCCAAATCAGCCATTAAACCCAAACTATCCAAACTATCCGGTTGAACCAGAATGTACCCGGTATTGGGTATGTGATTTCTTAAGCTTAATAGCGGTTTAAATCCTGGATTTTTACATTTTTGGGTTCCCCTACATGTTACTGTTCAGGTCCAAGCAAGACAAACCAATCATGCTCAGTTGAAGTGAAGACATCAGGCCATTTTATCAACCTTGCCCGTTTTGGTCTAAATATGCACGGTAAAATGTTTTAGTAGAAATCTCCTACTTAAACATGATTTAACATTGGTTTCTTTGTAGGGGGGTTTGTATACACCCTAAGGAGTCCCCCATGGCCTTGAAATGAAATCATGCTTAGTTTTGATTGGGTTCAAAGAAGGCACAAAACTGGGCTAAAAACTGCCTAGTGAACCCGGTTGAGTGCTATGTGATTTTTCCTTTTTTAATGGGTTTGCTCAGCTCTTTCCTTGCTTGGTTGCTT
Organism: Stenocereus thurberi; assembly: GCA_002740465.1. Classification (NCBI taxonomy): domain Eukaryota; kingdom Viridiplantae; phylum Streptophyta; class Magnoliopsida; order Caryophyllales; family Cactaceae; genus Stenocereus; species Stenocereus thurberi. The sequence goes on from NCQT01102680.1 coordinate 5,127, forward strand.
CAATCACTAGTCAAGTGGCCAGGAAACACCATGATTTGTTGAAGAATCAACATTGAATCGTGTGAACCAATGAGAAAACAAAGGAAGAAACAACACCTTGCAATCTGATTGGATGGCTGAAAACGGGATGCACTTTACGGTTGCTTTTCTCCACATTTTTGCTGTTAATGCTGCTAAATTAGCTTAGTTAAGTATGTATTAAGTTAATTATATCATTTGTTTTGCTTTCCTTAATGTTTTGGCTGTAAATAGTTTAAGTTAAGCAAGCTTGTAATATGGTTTTGTACTAAGCACATAGATAAGCAAGCTAATACGTTTCCTTCCTAAGGAGGAAACCTCCACCAGCTAGCTTGCTTGTTTAGGTGCTTGCTAGGCATGTATTAATATGTAATCATGGCCACTTTGAAGTATATGCTTGAATTTTGAATGAAAAACCAGAATTGAGAGCATTGTGCTGTCGTTCTCTTAAACACTTCACTTGCTTATCCTTAATTAGGTCGATTAAGGTGGTGATCAAGTAAGTTTTAACTCTTAATTAGGTGGTATTTCTGCATCCTAATTGAGGTTAAGGACCCTAAACTCAAACTTAGTGGTATTTCTGTATCTAAGTGAGAGTTTAGACTTTCTTTCACTAGTTCATACATGGCTACACTCAATTTTAGCTTCAATTCGGCTTGCTTGTTTTTAACTTTTGAATTCAGCCTTGAATGTCAATGATTCTCCCCCACAGATACATCAAGTTTACTTCGGGTGTTTGGGTCCAAATCAGTTCATCTCATTTCGGGTGTTGATTCGGGTATGATCCAGGTTGTTCGGTTTGAGTCTCGGGTCTCGAATCTCGGGTCTGTTTCGCCAGGTCTAGCTTCAATGAACTTAATTCTGGCTTGAGTTAGTAAATTTTTGGTGCACTTTGCATACCATATCTTTCTTTCAAATCATTCCACATAGCCTTAGCAGTAACAGCATACCCCGCACTTGAGCGCAGAGTTGGCTTCATGGCATTAAATAACGAAGCCATTAATATAGAATTACAAGTGTCCCAAGCATTCATTGTCAATAAGAATTCCATTGCTTCTTCCTCCCCTTCTTCTAGTTCAGGTCTAGAAATTGAACCATCTATAAAACCCAATTTGTTCTTGGTCCTAAACGAATTCCTCACAATCTTTTCCCACAAATCATAGTTTTCACCATCAAAGATAATTGAAGTAATTAGGGATCTGAACTGTCTGATGGATGAAGATAGTAGGTTGAAGTTGGATCATGATTTGGGTTCTTTGCTAGTTGTGAGAATGGTGAAAGAGTCTCCTTCGATAGCTCTTCAGATTTTTCCATCGTTAATGTGATCTCCTAGACCAGCGACACAATAGCGAGACAGCAAGTCGGCGTTGAACAATCTTCAACCAATAATCACATTGGTGATCCAGGAAAAAGACTTAAGAATGGCTAAAATGGAATACTGATGTATCTGCCAAGGGTCTAAGCTAAAACTCAAATTAAGAGTGCAAGCTTAAAACCAAGAGAGAATACAATCAAGGGAAACCAAAGGAAAGTGGCACGTAATATGTTGGTTGTGAGGCAACAAACACGTAAGGGGGGAATGGAACTTAGAATCAAGGCATTCTAAGTGGAAAACAAAAGGAAATTTGATGAAATTTGATGTATATCACAAGGGATGGATGAAACCAAGTTGCAAGCCACCAAGAACGGGAAGCAAGCAAGTGAAACTTCACGGTCTATGGGTGGCACGGTCGTGCGTCTAGGCACGGGCAGGCTGCGCCACTTTGCTGGTTCGTGATGCCATGTTTTCTCACTTTGCACGGTAGAGTTTGATTTGGGCTTTGTGATGGAAGCTAGACTATTGGAGATAGTCTAGGCCTTGAAGAAGCAAGGGAATGGATATGTGACTGGCTTGTGTTTAGGAGAAAGTGGAAGGGAATCAAAGATAAGATTTACATACTCAAGATTAAGCTAGCAAACTATCCTTAATTCTCTTTGAATCCTTAAGATTAAACACCAAATGGGATAAAATTAAACTCAATGTTTGGATACAAAAACATCACCAAATTCAAGTTTAGGGCCCTTAAACTATGATTAAATACAGCTATCACCATTTAATCAAGTTTAAGACTACACTTGATCACCACCTTAACCGACCTAGTTAAGGATAAGTAAGCTTAGTATTTGAGTGTGCAAAAGCACAAAAGCACAAATGCTCTCTACTTAGTTTTTTTGATTCAAATCTGATGTATGTTCCCCAGGGGGGCATGTACATGCTTTATAAAGACCTAAGCTAGGAAGCATACACACTAGCACACTCCTCTGGCTTTCCTCACTAGCCAGGAAAGGTATTAAGCACTAATACAATCTGGTTAAGCTTAATCTAAGTATAAAGCTGGCTTAAACTAATTTAATACAATCTAATCATAAAGTAAATTAGTAATAATGCTTATTATACATTAATCAACTCATAATCAAGCTTAAAACAACTAGAATGCTTGCTGAGTTCCCATTGGACAGCCGAAAAGTGCAACTTCCTTTTTGTCTAGCCAACAACATACAAGAGGCAACTCCTTTGCTGTCTTTCTCTTCATTGGTTGCTCTTCTCAAGGCTTTTTCTTTTGCAGCTTGATTATTAGACTTCTATATGACTTGGGACGTGTGCTCCTCAGCATTGGAAGGGAGGAAACCCTTAGCAGAAGGAAACATCAACCGTGCTGTTGAACTGCATAAGCAGGCAGTTTCTGGCTGAGATTGGAGGCCATGTTTCTGATGTAAAACATGGTCATGAGCTGGCTTGCCACATATGGTTGGAAACCTCTGGAAGTCTTCTAACTCCTTCAAGTGAAATTACTCAATTTGGAGTTCATTTTCATGATGAAAAGATTAATATGGCCGGACTGGTCTGAACCAGGTCTCAACCTGCATGGTTTGGAAGATTGATCTGGTTCTTCATCTTTCATTTGACTTAACTTGATTTTATCACTTGGACCAGATAGATAACATCTTGAGAACCCAAAATATGTAAAAATACAAGACTCATTCCAAAATATTTCTTAAGAAATGAAAAGAACAAAATCGGGTACATTCTGGCCCTGCTGGGCAGTTTTGATACCTTGGGTTAATTTGCTAATTGGAATGGGAAAATCAAGTCCAAATGGGATGAACCTTATTTTGGAGTAAAGCTAACATCCTGAACTTCAATCCTAATGAAAAATATTAGACTTAAACCCTTAGGATGGTTGAGTAATTAAGAACACAAAAACAGGTTAGTTGCTGGAATTAACCCTTACCCTGTAGTTTTAATGCTTAAACAAAACTTGGATGATTTATTCATCCTTTAAGCAGCATATTGAGATTACCCTTACTAATTTGATTTTCCAAATTAAGGGGCATGGAGGGATCTCATCATCCTCCCCTTGTTTGAAAAAGATTTGACCTCAAATCAGTTTAGGTAATCACTTCTTCTACTTACTTCAGTTCTGGCTGAAATAAGATCAGCCATGGAAACAAGTCTCTTTTGATCGTAGAGACTCTTTTCTTGTCTTTCCCCTTGCTGGTTTGAAAGGTGGACATAGGGGACTTCTTGGACTTACTTTGAACCAATTCTTCAAATGCTCTTAAAGTAGAATTAGGAGCTTTCAAGAATGGTTCTGAAATGGATTGATAGAAATTTGCTTTGAGTGTTTTGGTTGGGGGTGGAGTGGGGGAAAAGGTTGGTGGTTCATGATAAGTGGTAGGTAGGCCAAGATACTCATTGCCTCTTGGTGGATGGTGGGTGTTCAGACTGCATACTTCACCGTCATCTGCTTCTGCCACTACTTCTTCAAAAACATCCCTATTTTTCTCTTCAATTTCCTCCTGTAATTCAACCTCCATGGCTGCTTCCCATTCGACCAAGGTAATGAATTCCTTATTAGGGCAGTCCAAGGATGTGTGACCAAAGCCTTGACCCTAGAACACCTTTTAATGCTCATATGGGCAAGGTTAGGTGTGTGTGGAGGGACTAAGCTTTCCCCGAACATCAACTCATGTTGTGTCATGAGTGCATTAAATCTTTCTTCTAAGCTCATGGTAGAACCGGATGTGCATGGGGCTGATTTGTGGATGTGTTTTAGGCAGTGTGTTTGGATTGAATTTGGGAGCGTGGGGCTCAGGCAAGGATCTGAACTTGCTCTGATTCCAAATATGATGTATCTCCCAAGAGTAATTGCAAATTCAAACCAGAATTCAATGTAAGTTGAAAACTAGCAAAGTTCACTTGAAACCGTGTAGATACACAAGGTAGATGGATAGTTCTAAACCTTTTGTTTGGATACAGAAACACCATCAAACTCAAGTTTAGGGCCCTTAAACTATGATTAAGGCACAGATATCATCACTTAATCAAGTTTAGGACTACACTTGATCACCACCTTAACCAGCCTAGTAAAGGATAAGCAAGCTTAGTATTTGAGTGTGCAAAAGCATGAAAGCTCAAATGCTCTCACCTTGGTTTTTTTGATTCAAATCTGATGTATGTTCCAAGAGGGGGCATGTACGTGCTTTATAAAGACCTAAGCTAGCAAGCATACACACTAGCACACACCTCTAACTTTCCTTACTAGCTAGGAAAGGTATTAAGCACTAATACAATCCGGTTAAGCTTAATCTAAGTATAAAGCTGGCTTAAACTAATTTAATACAATCAAATCATAAAGTAAATTAATACTAATGCTTATTATACTTCAATCAACTCATAATCAAGCTTAAAACAACTAGAATGCTTGATGAATTCCCATTGGACAGTTGAAAAGTGCAACTTCCTTTCTGTCTAGCCAATAGCATGCAAGAGGCAACTTCTTTGCTGTCTTTCTCTTCGTTGGCTGCTCTTCTCAAGGTTTTCTCTTTTGCAGCTTGATTATTACACTTCTAGATGACTTGGGACGTGTGCCTCTCAGCATTGGAAGGGAGGAAATCCTTAGGAGAAGGAAACATCAACCGTGCTGCTGAACTGTGTAAACAGGCAGTTTCTGGCTAAGATTAAAGGCCATGCTTCTTATGTGGAACGTGGTCATAAGCTAGCTTGCCACATGTGGTTGGAAAGCTCTAGAAGTATTCTAACTTATCCAAGTGGAATTACTTAATTTGGATTTCATTTTCATGATGAAAAGATCAATATGGCCGGACTAGTTTGAACCGAGTCTCAACCTGCACGGTTTGGAAGATTGATCTGATTCTTCATCTTTCACTTGACTTAAATTGATTTTATCACTTGGACCAGATATCTAACACCTTGAGAACCCCAAATATGTAAAAATACAAGACTTATACCAAAATATGGCTTAAGAAACGAAAAGAACAAAACCGGGTACATTCTGGCCCTACTGGGCAGTTTTGACTCCTTGGGTTTATTTGCTAATTTGAATGGGCAAATGAAGTCCAAATGGGATGAAACTTGTTTTGGAGTAAAGCTAACTTCCTAAACTTCAATCCTAATGAAAAATATTAGACTTAAACCCTTAGGATGGTTGAGTAATTAAGGACACAAAAATGGGTTAGCTGCTGGAATTAACCCTTGCCATGCAGTTTTAATGCTTAAACAAAACTTGGATGATTTATTCATCCCTTAAGCAGCATATTGAGATTACCCTTACTGACTTGATTTTTCAAATTAAGGGGCATGGAGGGATCTTCATCGTCAATATGATGTACCTGTCAAGGGTCTAAGCTAAAACTCAAATTAAGAGTGAAAGCTTAAAACCAAGAGAGAATACAATCAAGGGAAACCAAAGGAAAGTGGCACGTAATATGTGGGTGGTGAGGCAACAAACATGTGAGGGAGGAATAGAACTTAGAATCAAGGGATTCTAAGTGAGAATCAAAAGAGAACTTGATGTATTCTGATGAATATCTTAAGGGATGGATGAAACCCAACAGCAAGCCACCAAGAACACGAAGCAAGCAAGTGAAGCTTCATGAAATGAAGGTGGCACGGTCGTGCTTATAGGCATGGGTAGGCCGTGCCACTTTACTGCTTGGTGAAGCCGTGTTTTCTCACTTTGAACGGTTGAGTTTGATTTGGGGTTTGTGATGGAAGCTGGACTATTAGAGGTAGTCTAAGCCTTGAATAAGCATAGGAATGGATATGTGAATGGCTTGTGTTTAGGAGAAGGTGGAAGGGAACCAAAGATAAGATTTACTAACTCAAGATTAAGCTAGCAAACTATCCTTAATTCTCCTTGAATCCTTGAGATTAAACACCAAACGGGATAGAACTAAACACAATGTTTGGATACAGAAACACCACCAAACTCAAGTTTAGGGTCCTTAAACTATGATTAAGATACAGATATCACCACTTAATCAAGTTTAAGACTATACTTGATCCCCACCTTAATCGGACTAATTAAGGATAAGCAAGTTTAGTATTTGGTTGCACTAAGGCACAAAAGCACAAAGCTATCAAAGGTGTTTTCTTTCAAATCTGATATATATTATGCAAGGAGGGGCCGTGCATGCTTGATAAAGACCTAAGCTAGCAAGCATACACACTAGCACATACCTCTAGCTTTCCTTACTAGCTGGGAAAGGTATTAAGCACTAGTACAATCCGGTCAAGCTTAATCTAAGTACAAAGCAAGCTTAAGCTAATCTAAATACATCTAAAGCATAAAGTAAAGCAATACTAATGTTTATTACATATTAATCAACTCATACTTAAGCTTAAAACAACTAGAATGCTTGCTGAATTCCCATTGGATAGCCGAAAAGTGCACTTCCTTTTTGTCTAGCCAGTAGCACGCAAGAGACAACTCCGTTGCTGTCTTTCTCTTCATTGGTCTAACCTTCCCAAGGTTTTGGACCCTTGATTGCTGCCTAGGGATAGGTGCCAAGCTTTGAAGAATGTGCTAATCAGCATTGGAAGGGAGGAAACCCTTAGGGGAAGGAAACATCAACCGTGCTGCTGAACTGTGTAAACAGGCAGTTTCTGGCTGAGATTGAAGGCCACGCTTCTTATGTAGAACGTGGTCATAAGCTGGCTTACCACATATGGTTGGAAAGCTCTGGAAGTCTTCTAACTCTTCCAAGTGGAATTGCTCAATTTGAATTTCATTTTCTTGATGAAAAGATCAATATGGCCGGACTGGTTTGAACCGGGTCTTAACCTGCACGGTTTGGAAGATTGATCTGGTTCTTCATCTTCCACTTGACTTAACTTGATTTTATCACTTAGACCAGATATCTAACATCTTGAGGACCCAAAATATGTAAAAATACAAGACTTATACCAAAATATAGCTTAAGAAATGAAAAGAACAAAACCAGGTACATTCTGCCCCTGCTGGGCAGTTTTGACACCTTGGGTTTATTTGCTAATTTGAATGGGAAATAAAGTCCAAATGAGATGAAACTTATTTTGGAGTAAAGCTAACTTCCTGAACTTCGATGCCAATGAAAAATATTAGACTAAAACCCTTAGGATGGCTGACTAATTAAGAACACAAAAATGGGTTAGCTGCTGGAATTAACCCATGCCTTGCAGTTTTAATGCTTAAACAAAACTTGGATGATTTATTCATCCCTTAAGCAGCATATTGAGATTACCCTTACTGATTTGATTTTTCAAATTAAGGGGAATGGAGGGATCTGCATCATCAATATGATGTACCTGTCAAGGGTCTAAACTAAAACTCAAATTAAGAGTGAAAGCTCAAAACCAAGAGAGAGTACAATCAAGGGAAACCAAAGAAAAGTGACACGTAATATGTTGGTGGTGAGGCAACAAACACATGAGGGAGAAATGGAACTTAGAATCAAGGGATTCTAAGTGAGAATCAAAAGAGAATTTTATGTATTCTGATAAATATCTTAAGGGATGGATGAAACCAAGCAACAAGCTACAAAGAACACGAAGCAAGCAAGTGAAACTTCATAAAATGAAGGTGGCACGGTCGTGCTTATAGGCATGGGTAGGCCTTGCCATTTTGCTGGTTAGTGAAGCCATATTTTCTCACTTTGAACGGTTGAGTTTGATTTTGGGGTTTGTGATGGAAGCTAGACTATTAGAGGTAGTCTAAGCCTTGAATAAGCATCGGAATAGATATGTGAATGGCTTGTGTTTGGGAGAAGGAGTAAGGGAATCAAAGATAAGATTTACTAACTCAATATTAAGCTAGCAAACTATCCTTAATTCTCCTTGAATCCTTGAGATTAAACACCAAACGGGATAGAACTAAACTCAATGTTTGGATACAGAAACACCACCAAACTAAAGTTTAGGGCCCTTAAACTATGATTAAGATATAGATATCACCACTTAATCAAGTTTAAGACTATACTTGATCACCACCTCAACTGGCCTAATTAAGGATAAGCAAGTTTAGTATTTGGTTGTACTAAGGCACGAAAGCACAAAGCTCTCAAAGGGGTTTTCTTTCAAATCTGATATATATTATGCAAGAAGGGGCCGTGCATGCTTTATAAAGACCTAAGCTAGCAAGCATACACACTAGCATATACCTCTAGTTTTCCTTACTAGCTAAGAAAGGTATTAAGCACTAATACAATCCGGTCAAGCTTAATCAAAGTACAAAGCAAGCTTAAGCTAATCTAAATACATCTAAAGCATAAAGTAAAGCAATAGTAATGTTTATTACATATTAATCAACTCATACTTAAGCTTAAAACAACCAGAATGCTTGCCGAATTCCCAAAAAAGTGCATTTCCTTTTTGTCTAGCCAACAGCATGCAAGAGAAAACTCCTTTGCTGTCTTTCTCTTCATTAGTCCAACCTTCCCAAGGTTTTGTAGCCCTTGATTGTTGCCTAGGGATGTGTGCCAAGCTTTGAAGAGTGTTCCAATCAGCATTGGAAGGGAGGAAACCCTTAGGAGAAGCAAACATCAACTGTGCTGCTGAACTGTGTAAACAGGCAGTTTCTGGCTGAGATTGAAGGCCATGCTTCTTATGTAGAACGTGGTCATAAGCTGGCTTGCCACATATCGTTGGAAAGCTCTAGACGTCTTCTAACTCCTCCATATTGAATAACTCATTTTGGAGTTCATTTTCTTGATGAAAAGATCAATATGTCCGAACTGGTTTGACCTGGGTCTCAACCTGCACGGTTTGGAAGATTGATCTGGTTCTTCGTCTTCTACTTGAATTAACTTGATTTTATCACTTGGACCAGATAGGTAACATCTTGTGGACCAAAATATGTAAAAATACAAGACTTATACCAAAATATAGCTTAAGAAATGAAAAGAACAAAATCGGGTACATTCTAGCTCTGCTGGG
>NCQT01102680.1:28482-41034 GCA_002740465.1 Stenocereus thurberi
AATATAAAAACGAATACGTAGTAAGCAACAAGGCTCGTGATGAGAAAACCAAAGCTTGATGGAGGAAATCAATGGCGGTCAAGATACATAAAGTGTAAGTTAGGGATAAATTGAAAGAAAAATGAAAAAAAGTTAAACTGGGGTAATTCGGAGTTAGGTCTCAGTACAAAAGATACATCACTTGAGGAATAAGAGTTTACTGTTTCTATTTTTCTATTGAAATTCTTTAAGTTTTGATTAGATACTGAGTACTTGGTATGGGTCCGGTTCCAAAATTTTAGGACTTGAGATTAGACCCAGCTATAATAGGGTCCTAAATTTTAGAATCGATCGCAGAACCAGTCTAATCGGATCCGGATCTATACCCACCGAGTCCATACCAGTTCCGAGCCCAGAACCATGCACCCGATTTTTTTTAACTCATCTATAGTATCCTATCTGTCAAATTTTAGATGAAATTAGGAATTGAATAAAGAAGTAATGCATATTTCATCCTAAAATTAGGGTGAATCTCATTTTTCCCTTATTATTTAATAATAATAAAATAAAAATAATTTATCATTACTGACATCTTAAATATGCTATAATGCATAGCAATTATTGAAACAAATAAACTTTTAAAATAAATATCAATGAAATTTTGATAATTAATTAATTTAAATATTAATTTTTGATGCGGAACAGGATCCTCAATCTCCTCTTGTATTCAATCTCAAAAGATTCAAAATTTTCTACCACATTCCCCTTCTAAACCCTTAACTGACCAAAGAAGAATTCTAAAGGAAGACTCTACTCACCACTCTCAGATAAAGAGCTAAACATGTAGGGATTTTAGTGAGAGAAAATGACCATATGCCTTTACATTCATAGTTCAACTTAAAGCTTGGTTTACGAGGAGATATTAGGGTCTATAAATACCAAAAATGGGAGAGGGAGGATTAGCTATTACAACAGTGGGGCAAGTAATAGGAGAATTACAAATTATCTTAGGATAATAAGTCAAATTAATAAGATAATTATAACCAAGGTAAGCTGTAATTTCTAGGATTCATCCTCCATCTCTAGAGAGATTTAAAAGGCTCTACTCTACCAATAGAGGTTTTGCCACTTGCCTTGGTGAGTTTATAATCACTCCATGCTAATTAATCGCAAAAACAATAGCTGTACCCTCCTCACTACAGGCTAAATTCCAGATCGATCCAAAACTAGAATTTTGTGCACACTCCATATAATTAGGTCATTTCTCCCAATATTGAAATCCACTACCTAATTTTAGCTTATGGGGATAAAATAAACATCTTACGGAATCATCCAAACTTAGTATTGTATCGTTTGAGCTTCATTGGGTTCAATTTAAACTTGACCCAAATTTAGCAAGTTCATCGGGTAAAAACCAGTACTACTGTAATGGAGTTGTTACCACTTTAGGGAATTCAAATGCAAATATCTACTGAAAATATTTACACATTCCAATATTAGACTTTATCATCTTTCCAACAAGCCATATGTCATTAATTTTTGAACCCATTTGATAGGTGAAACACCAGATAAATTGGGCTTATGGGCTAAAATTTGGTGACAAGTTTTTTTTGGGGTAGATGGGGCCTTGTTCATGCATCAGTGTAAGGTTTAGCGGATTTGGTATGTATGAACCTCACCCACTTGAGAAGGATTTACCCTCAAATCCTTGGAGTTGAAATTCCGTGATGTCAACCTTGCATGCCTTTTACCATTCTTGCGTTTAAAAACACCCAAGGTACTAATGACTCCTCTCCTCTTGAAGGTGTAGGAGTCGTTGAAGATCTTTGGGTGAGCATCATACCAATAGATAGCTCTTGTAGGCCTCATGCACTTATTGAAAATCTCAACATGCTCATCACATGATAGCTCAAACTCATCATACTCATGAGAGCTGTGGTTTGTGGCTTGATCACTCGCGTAAAGGCCATCTCCTATCATCGTTTTGTTGCGCAATAGGACCTTTGGGATGGGTTCTCTTGGAAATTCATCCCCAAGTGCTTGGCGAGCTAGAAGGGGTAAAAGTTCCACTCCCTCTCTTGTGTTTAGATTTACCATTACTAAGGCGATTCGACCCTTGCTCTTACTAGTGGCACACTCTTCCTGTGTTTCACTTTTGCGGGGGCTTTTCTCACTTTTCTTCCCTAGTTTAGCTTTGTGAGATTTGGGTGGAGGTAAAGGGGCCAATGTAACATTTTTGTCATTGTGCTTGAGTGAATAAGTATTAACATACCCATTGTCAATTACATAATTATCATACAACCAAGGCCTACCAAGTAACAAGTGACATGCATCCATGGGAAGGACATCATATAATACTTCATCATAATAAGGACCAATTGAAAATGAAATAAGAGCCTGTCTTAACACATTGACCTCATCGTTTGGTCCTAACCATTGAAAAGAGTATGGACTAGGATGCTTCTTAGTGGGATTTGAAGCTTGGCGATAAGTGTCTTAGAGGCCACATTGGTGCAACTTCCACCATCAATGATTAAGCCACAAACCTTACCTCCAATGGTGGACCTAGAGTTAACGATTTGTTCTCTTTGGCTATCTTCATAAGGAACCTTTGTGGCATGTGGGGACGTCTTAATTAATAACAATTCTTCAACATCGGGGGTTACCAAGGTACAGCTATCATTTTTATAATCTCCTTCACTTGATTCTTCGTCAATGGCTCGAGTTTCTTCTACCTCCTTGATGGTAAGGGCCTTTCTATTGGGACAATTGGTTTGAAAATGTCCAAAACCATGACACTTGGGAACACTTCTTTACCTCCAACCTTTTAGGTGGATCACTAGTAATTCCCTTACCGTTATCAAGAGCCTTGACTTGTGGAGCTGCGATTTCAACTTTAATGTGACTAGAAGGGCTTTTAGTAAGAGGGGTGTGAAAGGAATTTCTTTCCTTAAGTTGCTTCTCAATTGTGATAGCTAATTGGCATACATCATCAAAGGATAAGTAAGGTTGTAATTCCATCTTGTTAGCAATACTAGGAGATAACCCCTCAATGAACCTAGTAATCTTGAGCTCAGGTTCTTCATCTAGGCCAACCCTCATTTGGAGTTGTTCTAATTCCCTAATGTACCCTTCTACCTTTAGATTCTCTTGGCTGAGAGAGATGACCTTGAGGTAGAGTTCTTATTTGTAAGAAGGGGGTCGAAGTCTCTTGTCCATATGCTTTTTAAGTTTGGACCAAGTTTTGATTTTGGATTTGGCTTCTTTAGCCTTGTTCTTTAAGTGCTCATACCATAGTGAAGCATACCCTTCAACTTAAGAATGGCCAACTTGAAGGCCTTCTCTTCATTATACTCTTTGAGTTGAAAGATCCTGTCAAGGGCTTGAACCCAATCAGGATAGTTCTCCGGGTTAAGATTGTCATCAAATTTCAGAGCCTCAACTTTGAGATCCTTAAGGTCATCCCTTAGATGCCTTTTTTTCTAGGTCTTCATTCCTCTTCAATAAAGTCTTCATGAGAGGAAGAGTATTCGATATCAATAGGGCAAACATCATAACCTCGTTGGTAAGAATTTCGTGCTGTGGATTCTCTTACTTCCTGAGTGAGCTTCCTTACTTGCTCTTGAAGCTCGATAAGGACCCTACCTATCTCGTTGGATTGCTCAAGATGGATGATCTTCTAGTGAGAAGCATCTTCCTCACCGGCCATAGTCGGTAATAAGTTAAAAAGAGGGAAAAACACCGAAACAGGGGAGACACCGACATGCTAGGGGTGGCACGGATGAGAAATAGTGAAAAAGAGGTTGGCATGGTCGTGCTCCATGGCACGTGATGGGCGTGCCAAATTTTTGGGTCAAAATTTTAAAGTGCAGGATTTTGGCATGGGCGTGTCAAGTGGCACAAGTTACCAGTGCCAAATTTCTAGTTTTGTGTTGTTGATGGTTTTTTTTTATTGTAAAGTTTGGGGTTGTGTTTGTGTTGGGAATTGTGTTGGGCTATTTTGGGAATCTTTGTGGACTAAGAAAGGTTGACGAAGAAGGAGAAATCAACCAAAGGTAGGACCTTTTAGCTCTAATACCAATGTTGTAGAATGGGATCCTTAATCTCCCACGGAGAAAGATAATCACACCAAAGATGCTTCTTTTAGATTTAATTTCAAATGATCAATAATATTATGAGCTTTGACCCAAAGTATGATCCAAAAGATAGATAAAATACTTCCTACCAAGCCCCTCTGTTAAAGGCTCATAGCCACCCAAAAAGAACTCTAAAGGAAATATTCAATACTTTCCACCAAATTCCCCTTTTAAAGACTTAATCCACCAAAGAAGAATTCTAACGAAAAAACTCTACTCACCACTCTTAATTAAAGAGATAAAGATCTAGAGATTTTAGTGAGAGAAAATAGTCATATGTCTTTCCATTCATAATTTAATTTCAAGCTGCATTTACAAGGAGGTATTGGCGTCTATAAATGCCCCAAATTGGGGGAAGGATTAGCTGTTACAATAGTGAGGCAAGTGTACCAATAGGGTCATTACAAATTATCTAAGATAATGAGTCAAACTACTAAGATAGTTACAATTAAAGTGAGTTGTATTTTTTAGGATTCATCTTTCATCTTCTAGAGAGCTTTAGAAGGCGCTACTCCACCAATGGAGGTGCCGCCACTTGGATTGTCTTCCTTGTGAGTGTATACTCATCTCATGCTAATTAATCTCAAAATAATAGCTGTACCCTTCTCAATGAAGGCCAAATTCAATATTGATCCAAAACTGGAATTTTGTGCACACTCCACATAGGTCATTTATCTCAATATTGAATCTCCAACATCTAATTTTAGCAACTATGCTGAAAATTATTAGGAGAAAGTGGAAGCTAACCTAGTCAAACCCAATAACTCAAGAATAATTTTTAGCTAAAGACTAGCATTTTCTCATACAATCAACAATATAACAGTGGAGGGATTAATTAAAATTAATTTTTCATTAATCTTTGGGTGCCTTGAGGTTGAATTTCCACTATAAAATGGGGTCAGGGCTAGTGCAAAATCATTCTTCCTCTCATCTACTCATTTATCACTCATCTAAGCATTCCTCCATTCTCTCATCTTCCATTTGTAAGAGAATGATTTGGGTTGAGAAGTTTTAAAGAAAATGAGCTTCATTAGCTATTTTTCTCTTTTGTTCTTATCTCATTTTTGAGTCAAATTAGAGTGTTTGTGCTTAATATTATAATTTTGTGTAATTGAGTATCCACGTTTGGGCATACGGAGTGAAATGTACAACTGATCGAGAGCAAGGCTAGACCAATTACAATGGTATTTTTGCCAACTATGGCTAACTAAATTACTCATATCTAGGATTAATATGGATCCTTGATTAATAATATTGATTTACTAATTTCTTTTGGGGTTATTTTTGTCTTTTGTATTGCATAATTGTGAGTTTGTACTTGATATTATTACTATTATTTATTCATGATGATTTCAATAACTTAATTTGCTATCTCAATTATATATTAGACCTTGTAGGCTAGTATGTTGTTATGCAATTGTGCTTAAGATGATAATTGTTAAAGTTGAATAATTTGTGGTAGAAATTAGATAAATTATGTCTAAAAAGGATGATTCATGCCAACTACTACATAAATAATATTATTTGATAATTATAATTCATCTCTCTAATTCATGACCTCATTCTTGTAGCTTAGGTTGACCAAAAGACTAATTGAACCCTCATTTGAGTTAGTAATTCATTATTTGTATCATTAGTGAAATCCAAAGTGCTAGATTTTTATCTGATTTGATTTCTTTCAATTTTCTTCACTTGCTTGCTTTTCTTTTGTTTCTTTAATTTATATTGATAGTGGAACTCCTTCCTTGAACTATTATTTTTAGTTGAAAAAGCTAATTTTAAAATTATTATTATTCCTGGTGGGATCTGTACACTAGACTTACTAGTCTACAGCTAATCTTGCAAAATTGCAAGTAAAAAGGGTTTCTAAAACTGAACATAAATCTATATTAAGTTTTTTACGTCGTTGTCGGCGAATGATTTGTAATTGTTATTTTTCATTTCCTTTTATTCTTTTTGTTTATCATTATTATTTTCCCCTGTTCTTCTCAACTCCCATCCTTTTATTTATTTGCTATTATTGTTCATTATTTTCATTTCATTATGTTTTATTCCTTATTCCCTTCTAATCTAACAATTTTATTTCTTTTTTTCCTATTTCCCTGTAATCTAACCATTTTCCACATTCCTTCCTAATATAATCTAACTATTTTATTTATTCCAGTTATTTCTCTTTACTATTGTTCAATCTTACTTTCCTTTATTTCATTTATTCTCTTTTGTTTTATTTTTTTTTATTTTGTATTTTTCTCCTTGGATCTTTCTTTTATTTTATTTTATTTTTCTTTTCTTCATATTTCATTTGGTGGCTATTGCAGTGGTGATTTTACACTATTCTTTTAATTTTTTGTTGATTATATTCAAAGATGGCTGAAGAACATAACCCACCTAAGCAACTTAGGGAGTATTTTACTCCCGCCACTTATAATTAACTTATGACCCGTATGCCCATTGTTATGGGCCACTAGAGATTAAGCATTCCCTCGTGCAAATGGTTTTGTCATTTTATTGGCTGGAGTCTTAAAATCTGTTCAAGCACGTGGATGCATTTTTAGAGACACGTTCTATAGTCTTTTAAATAATGTCTCTAGTAATGCTCTTCATTTGCATCCTTTTCCTTTCTCTTTAAAACATAAAGCTAAAGCTTGCCTAGATACTGAGAGAAATATGACTACTTGAGATCAAATGCAAAAGGAATTCTTGAAAAGCTTTTTCTCTATTAGTAAACTAACTACCTTAAGATGTGGTATAACTACTTTCTCACAAAATAAAGATGAACAACTACATGAAAGTTCGGAAAGCTTTAAATAGTTGTTGCAAAATTATCTTCACCATGAGGCCCTATGTGGCAACTCATCTAGAGTATTTATTCCTGCCTAAATACGCACAATAGGCATATGGATGATGCATATTGTGTTGGTAGTTTCTTGTACAAGACTCCTAAAAAGGCTTGGAAATTGTTTGAACATTTGAGTAAAAATTCACACTTACATGCTACTTCCTCACATTCCAATTTGCCTAGGCAATTGCGAAGTAAAGAGAGGATTTATGAAATTTCACATTCAAATGATCCTTCTAGTAAAGTTGATGCTTTAACTAAGAAATTTGATCAATTATTGTTCATGAACAATTATTTAATGCCCTTCTAAGCAAGAGCTATGCTCGATTTGTGCTAGTCCCATGCATGTTACTATTGACTGTTCTTGTGTTAGTAAGTCTCACGATGTCACTGAACAACTGAATGCTGCCCAATGATTTCTTCCAACCAATAATTCTTACTCTAATACTTATAATCATGGTTGGAGAAATCATCCTAATTTTTCACGGAGATCATGAAATGTTGAGAATCCTCAAGCCCAGTTTAGCATATGTACCTCTCTTGGTTTTCAAACCAGAGATATGTTCCTCTTACTTCTTATAAAGCTCCATCGGGGAGCTCTGATGTTAAGAAGGTAATTTTTGCTCTTGGGACCTTGACTTCTATTGTGCAAAATATTGACTCTAAGGCATAAGGAATTGCGTCTAAACTATAACATCTTGACTCTCACTCATAATCTATAGCTAAGTTAAAAATCCAACTTAGGCAACTAGCTATAGTTGTAGGTAAAAGAGCAGAAGGAACACTTCTAAATAATCCTATACAAAACCCTAAAGGCCAACAATGTGAACAATTGAAACTCTAATGGTTCTTAGGAGTGGTAAAGACATTGATAACAAGGTGAGTGAGAAGGAACATGATAAAGAGGAAAGACTTAAGACTATTGAGAGTGACCTTGAAACTGAAAGAAAAGAGAATGACTCATCCCCTTCGCCTGCTATGTCTGACCCCATTGTCACGTATAAACCAAGGGTTCCTTACCCTCATACTTTGGATGCACCATTCCCTTCGAAGAAAGATAAGAGATGACATTCTAGAGATCTTAAAGCAAGTTAAGGTCAATCTTCCTATTTTGGAAGCGATTAGACAGATCTCGGCTTATACTAAGTTTCTTAAAAACATGTGCATTTTTAAAGGAAAACCAACTATGACAAGTGTCAAAAGGCTCTTCTAAGTGAACAAATGAGCTCTATTTTCAAATTTGATACTCCATCGAAGTTCAAAGATCCTGGTGTCCCTACTATTTCGTGCTATACTAGTAATCACAAAATTGAAAGAACACTTTTGGATTTGGGTTCTAGTGTTAATTTGATACCATATTTTGCTTATTTATAGTTAGGATTGGGTGAGTTCAAACTGTCCAATTGTGCCCTTTAGTTTGCTGATAGGTTAGTGAGAGACTCCTTAGGGCTGATAGATGATTTCTTGGTTCAAATTGATAAAGGACTTTTTCATGTTTTTGTGTTGGGCATAGGCCCTAGTCATGCTTCTAAGTGGATCCGTCTTATTGTAGGACATCCCTTTTTAACCACAACTAATGCTACCATTAACTGTAGATCAAGGGTGATGGATGTCGTGGTTTTGAACATGAGGGTTAGACTTAACATTTTTNAAGCTTTTTCTCGACATGTGCTTGAAGGTGAATTTGAATGCTTCTTTATTGATGTAACTAATGAAATGATTGAAGAACCTTTACCTGCTATTCCTGAGCAATGTTCCCTTAGAACCTATCTTTCCTACGAGGACTTAAGATTGTGTAACTTATGAAGTTTAATAGATGAGTTGGATTATAATCTAGAATCCACTCCTTATCTTGAGTCTTCCTCTTGGGTGTCCACTTATGAACCCCTACCACCGTTGGCTATTTCTCCTATGCCACCTTTTGTTGCATCTCCACTTAAACTTGAGTTGAAACCTCTCCTAAATTTACTTAAGTATGTGTTTCTGGGCCCTAAAGAGACCCTACTTATCATTACATCTTCTCTTTTACCTTGTGATCAAGAGAAATAGTTGATTCATGTTTTGAAAAGGATGTGTAATCAAGTAAAATAGCACATATTTAAGCCAATTAAGAATGTGAATAAATATAGTGGCTTTGAATTTGGTAGCCTAGTTATTCACATTTCTAGCCTTTTTTTTCTCTTTTATGGATTTTTACAAGATCTTAGAAGGTAAATAGTCAAACAAAAGTCTCACAAACCAATTCACTAACTAAAACCAAAGAATTGATGATAAAATAAGTAAGGTAGGCACAAAATCGCACATGTAAGATGAGGTTATTATGAAATGCCGAAACTACTTCCTAAAGGAGACATCTTATCATGCAAACTCTATTTATATATAACTCAACAACCTAGTAACATGGGATCACAATCATCTACCAAAGCACACAAGTCCCTAAAGCAAAATAAATATCTTTTTCAATTTTATAAAATTTTCGAAAGTGGGAGCCTCACCCTCGCACCAAAACTACACAATGTCCACATTGTGGCAAGTAAGGCAATGAAAAGCAATGATATAAGCAATCCGACCACAAACCTAACACAAATCCACCAAATATGTGCAAACCTATGACACCACCAACAAACACAAAACCAAACATCACCAACAAGTATTTATTAAAAAAAAAAATGAGCAGCAACCGCGCATAAAACTAGACACACAAAACAAACTAAGGCGATCACATCAAACTTGACACAAAAAATCCCAAATATTATGTTAAAATCGATCGTCCACAAAATCACAATCCTAAATATCCATAACTATATACAAAAGGAAAAAAAAAGAAAAAGGAGAATAGGGAAGGGGTAGAATGATCATACCAGGTTGGGCACTGATTGTACACAAAATACTGCCTCACTCATATGGCATTGAGGAGGTCTATAAAGCATTAGCCACTTCATTTTAGCTCACAAGCTACTATTCATACCAAGCCCCATCAATGCTCATAACAACTTGTCAATTAATGAGGAACAACCCTCATAAAAATGGAAGTAATACGAATCAGATGGTGTACTCCAAATATTGGAAAGTAAAGAGAAGGACGGATGGGATTGAAGGATGTGGAGAGTTCGAATATGGTAGCTATAAGTAAGCATGTTTGGTACATTGCTACACTGAAAGACTCGATGTGGCTGAGATGGGCTCAACACTACTATTTGAGAGCTAATACGGCCGCAAGCGCATGGTGGTGTTGTAGCAAATCAAGGTCTGTCCCACAGAGACTAGGTTGATCTACCGGGCTATATTCCCTCAAGATATGCTAGGCGAATCCTAAATCAAGGGGTTTTGGTTCAACAGCTTCAAATTTGCTAATTCTAAATCAATTAAGTAAAAATGCTTAGGAATTCATGTAGTTATAAAATTTGATTGGATGAAAATGACAAAGTTGTGTTTTCTCTCTAATCGGTTAATTTCAAGGAATTGCAATCTATCCAAAAAATTTAGTCTATTCTCTCGAAATTGACCAAATTTGCCTAAATTAAGCAAAAGTCATTCTTTCAAACTAATTTGGCTTAATCCAAGTTAAACATCTTCGATTACTTTCTATGTCCTCCTAACATACAAATCTCTTTTTCGAGACAACGTTATATCAGGTCTAACCAAGCAGTCCAATAACCAAGTGTCACCTTTCAGTTTTTCATTCATTTGTTTCAAGTAAGCAAGCAAATTTTGGCCAAAAATTCATTAACAACATGAATAACACTTGACATAACAAAATCAAACCAATCATGAAAATAAGCACAGTTCTATAGATTAAAACGTGATCCAACTGTACTGTTATAAGCTATTAAATCCATAGAGAAAAATTAAACTACTCACACATGATTAAATTAAACATCTAACTACTCTAAAATGATAAATCTAAAGTGAAAAGGGAAGAAAAGAGTGAAGAGTTTGGTCAGCCAAAATGCGTGCTTGAATCTTGCGATTGCAGAACCCAATCCCGTTTCCTCGTGAATCTTCTTCTTCTACTTGCTTTCAACTCTCTCTAATCTAAAATCCTAATCTACTTGAAGAGAGGAAAAGGAATGGAATGGGATGGTGGATGTGTTGAAATAAGGTTGAGAAGCACCCCTTTTTATCGTAAAATTCGAGGAAGTTCAACAATCATGCGTAATATTAGAATTAAAACTGCCAGGAAGTCGAAAAGTTATAAGAAAACAAAAATCCTCGTAGGAAATAAAGACACCACGGACCGCGGCCTTCACCACAGATCGGCCGTGGTGTCCATTGCCTCGATATTCTTCTGCTCTTCTTCCTTTCCACAGGTATGACAACTCAAGTGCATCCAAGGGGAGTCAAAATGTACTCAACTAGGGTCAAAGTCATGGCAAAAAGGTTCAAAATCCTACAAAACACAGCAAAGAACCATATCCGAACGTAAAATAGAAAAGTAGTATAAATTATCATATAAAGCATATAATTTTTCCTAAAAATGTAGCAAAATAACCCTAAAATGATATACGCTTTAAACATTTATCAAACTCCCTCATGCTTAAACTATTGCTTGTCCTCAAGCAAACACTAGATAAAACCGACAAGGGAAATGCATCTAGGCCTCAAAACATAACAACCTCCTTAAAGTATGCAAGTCATAACATATCACAAGCAAGAATGCCAATCAACGGCAACCCCAAGTAGTGTGTAAAGCATTTCAAAATCAGGAGGATGAGAAGGTTTTTGAAAAAGTATAAGACCACGAGCTCGACGTCAAACTTGATCACCCGAAAAGAACCATAAAGCATTTTATGCAAGCACAGGAGATTGTAAAGTTAAATGGACTGTTAGAACCTCACTTTTGGGAAATGTGAATCACTCCCATTCATGTGTTTGAAATATATCATAAGTTCACTCAAGACTCATTCTAAAGATGTAATCTACCATAAGCTTGCAAAGACTCTCAAATTCTCCACCACTAGAATGCAATGTGGACAAGACAATCAAGAGGACTTTATATGGGTTGTAATATGGGCTAGAAGGGTTAAGGGAAAGGAGTGGACAAATGCATTTGGGCAATGTGGAGCTACTTAGCCAAGCAACTAGGGAGCAACCAACAAATCCCTAAGAAACCTTGAAGTTCACTAACATTCCAAACCTCAAAATACAATGAACGTATCCTATGAATGATATAAGAAATGAGTTGACATGGAAAAGAATTCAAGCTATTTACATGTCCATTGCCAATCACGGAATTTTTTTCTCCTTTTTTTTTGCTTTTTTTTTTGCTTTGCTTTTTTTTCCCCTCGCAGGATGACTTCATCTTCTTTTTTTTTCTTTTTCTTCAACATAATTTTTTCGTGCAATAAAACAAAAATTGCAATTATTGAAAGGTAAATTGAAAGGCATAGGATCACTCACTATCAACTCACAATCGAATACATATATATATTTACAACCCAAACAAGAGGGAACCAATTCCAAGTGCTTAATATCATCAATCACTCAATAAACCAACATACCGAGTCTACCTTATTATCCCCAAAAGTACCCACTAAATAGATGAAGTGATGCTCCATAGGCTTCGCTTAAATGTAAGAATATGTATTTGGCCAAGGG
>NCQT01102680.1:43357-53772 GCA_002740465.1 Stenocereus thurberi
AAAAATTTAGTCTATTCTTTCGAAATTGACCAAATTTGCCGAAATTAAGCAAAAGTCGTCCTTTCAAACTAAGTTGTCTTAATCCAAGTTAAATATCTTCTATTACTTTCTATGTCCTCGTAACATGCAAATCTCTCTTTCGAGATGATGTCGCGTCAGGTCTAACCAAGTAGTCCAACAACCAAATGTCACCTTCCAGTTTTTCATTTGTTTTTCTCAAGTAAGCAAGCAAAGTTTGGCCAAAAGTCCATTAACAACATGAATAACACTTGACAGAACGAAATCAAATCAATCATAAAAATAAGCATAATTTTATAGATTAAAACATGATCCAACTATACTTTCATAAACTACTAAATCCCTAGATAAAAATTAAACTACTCACGCATGATTAAATTAAATATCTAACTACTCTAAAATGATAAATCTAAAGAGAAAAGAGAAGAGAAGAGAGAAGAGTTTGCTCAGCCAAAATGCATGCTTGAATCTTTCGATTGCAGAACCTGATCCCGATTTCTCATGAATTTTCTTCTTCTACTTGCTCTCAACTCTCTCTAATCTAAAATCCTAATCTACTTGAGGAGAGGAAAAGGAATGGAATGGGGTGGTGTATGTGTGGAAATGAGGTTGAGAAGCACCCGTTTTTATAGTAAAATTCAAGGAAGCCGAACAGCCACACGTAATATTGGAATTAAAACTACCAGGAAGTCAAAAAGTTGAGAGAAAACAAAAAGCCTTGCAAGAAATGAAGACACCACGGGCCGTGGCCTTCGCCACAGACTGACCATAGTATCCACTGCCTCAACGTTCTTCTATTCTTCTTCCTTTTCACGGGCATGACAACTCAAGGGCATCCATGGGAAGTCAAAATACACTCAACTAGGGTCAAAGTAATGGCAAAAACATCCAGAATCCCACAAAACACAGAAAAGAACCATACCCGAGCATAAAATGGAAAAAGGAGTATACATTAACACATAAAGCGTATAATATTCCCTAAAAATGCAGCAAAATAACTCTAGAATGATATACGCATTAAGCACTTATCAAGAGCCTCTTTAATACGTGGTTCTTAGCCAAAAAATATGATTGCAGTTGACACTGGAGGAGACTCTTGAAAGTTAAAGACAAAATGATAGTATTTCTGCTTGAAGTTGAAGGATCAACTATACAGAAATTCGCTATAGCTTTGGGGTATAAGCGGATGATCTCAAATGGTGACAAGAAGAGTTAGGCTAGAGTTGTATAGTGCAAGTTAAAAGTTCACAGGTTCTCATTTATTACTTGGATGTTGATGCAATACAGGATGCTTACTCAGGATAGACTGTAGCACATAGGACAACATCTTTACAAGAAGGTGTTGTCTTTGTACAAGGATGAAGTAGAAAAATAAGCATTTGTTTTTCTATTGTGAAATTTCATAAGAGGCACTACAGAGAACTTTGTTCAAAATACAGGGCTGTAGTTACAGCATGGATGAGGACTTGCATAACAGCATGATGAGTACAAAGCTAGTTTTAAAAGATAAAAATTTTACCTCATTAATATTGCAGTTGTTTATCACATACCGCGGGGGGGAGGGGGAGGAATGCCAAATTGTTTCTAGGGTGTATAACCTCATTGGGAGGTGTCACTAAGCAAGTTGTACAGGACATTTTAGCTGGACTCTCAAGGGTACATATTAACACTTTGATGGTTTGATACTTTGATTTATGTTTTATTCTTAAGCACTAAGGGCCTGTTCTTCTCCCGATAAGATGTGGTTGTAGGCTGTACAAAAATATAAAGCATTGTTAAAAGGAACTGTAAGAACTGTAACAAAGCTATAGCAAGCTATATGGATAAAGGTAAACAATTATTGAATTACTAAAAAGTTATATAAATAAAATCTTTAGATATGTATGCATAATTATTGGTCTTTTCAATGTATGATTAGCAAAATAAATTACTTCATAAAAGGAAATTACATGTAATATATCAGTGTTATTCATCACTAAACAAATTATTTTTTAACATTACACAAATAAATTTTTTTTTTGCACAATTTTCATTTTGGATGAGAAGAAATAATACTGAAATAACATAACTAATGAAAATAAACCTTTAAACAAGTTAACTATAAAATAAATTCAAGCTCACAATTTTATAGCACCAAATATGTTCTACATTTGAGGTGTTTTTTAATTAACATTAGTGTCACCATCCAATAAACAAATTTAACATAACAAAATTGAATAGAACCCTTAAAATGAAATTCTATTTAAATTTACCAATTTTAAATTAATATTTTGAACATAATACTACAAATAAGACTGCAACAATAGTTTTAGATAATTGTTGCTTGTTGTACTCTCCACGATTTTACTATTCTATGTAAAAAGGAAGTAGCAATCTCAGCAAGGCACCCAAATGTGAATGAGTAACCTAATGATCAATTGTACAGTGACAACAACCAAATTATCATACATAAACATAGGGATGAAATAGCTTAAATGCTTTTGTCACCTGTAGTTTTACTATTTTCATATATGATTCACGTGGAAACTCAAACAAGAATATAATTTTTGCATTATAATTTTAAAGCTTATTAACTTATTTTCTCTATATCCAAAACTCAAATATAATTTACATCGTTAAATTTTATTTTTCTATTCAAAGGTATATTATGTTCTGAAAAACATATATATATGTATGTGTGTGCGCGTGTGTGTATATACATATACACACACACACACACACATGCATGCACATATACATATATATACGTATATATACATATATATATATATATATATATATATATTGGCAGTACACTAGAAAAAATAATCCATCCTCCCTCACTTGCATCACTACATTTAATTGAAGTAGGGAGAAAAATGATAAAAATTTGATAATGTCCTCGATTCCACACTTAACAAATGTGGGAAAGTAATGAACCTTTTCCAATACTTGTTAAATGTGGGGAATTTTTGAAGAATTCTTATAATTACTTTTTCTTATATTAATTATAAATATAAGATAGTTTCTACAAAAACTTTCAATATTTATATATAAATATATTCGCATAACTTAAAAAATTAATGCACTAATGCTGTTATTATATTGTATGACACCGTTTAGCTAGATATGTCATGAGCACACCCGCTTTTTACTACGCTCCTAATAGAGAGAAAATTTTTTTAAAAAAGCTATGAATTCATTTACAGATCGAAAAAGCGCAGGAGAGAGACACGCATATGCGCTAGAAGCTTCATTCCCTAATTGTTGAAAGCGTTGGATCGATTTCTTTGAGACCAATCCGATCAATTCATTCAATCTAATGAATTCATTCACTTAAAAAACAATTTTCGGATGACAATCACCAAAATCAGAAAAAGCATTGGGCAAGACATTGAAAAAGCCTCACACCTAAATGTAGCAAGCAAGGCTAGCCAATTCATTCGTTCCATTTGAATTCACTCAAAATTTGAGAAATCAGAAGACTTCTTCAACCTCTCACTCTTAGAATTTTCTGATTTGAAGGCTTCATAATTGTGGATTAACAGTCACAAGCTCTACCAAACCTAGAGTTCTTCAAGACATTGAAGAATTAATTCAATCCAGGTGCATATCTCTCATGATATGTCATGATTGAAGTGAGTGTTGACTTTGTCACTTAATTGAGTAGTTTAATTCAATCATAATAAGCAAAAAAAACGACAACATAGTGTTGTTATTCCCTCGGGTCTTCAAGGGATTGGACCAATATAAGCCTCCTTAGGTTAACCTTCCTTATTAGTTACTACTATATGAAGCTTGAGAACAAAGGATTCATGAGACTTAAAAGACTTAAACTCATGTGGGACATAACACAAATCAAAGGTACACAAAGCATCTTGCAGAAGCAAATAACTTCAACTAAGTAATTTGGGTTATTTTAGTTAAGGTGGTTGTTTCATAAGTGGGGAGCTGGGATTGGTGGATGGAGAAGCTTAGTGGCTGTTGAGGAACCAGGATAGATAAAAAGAATGGGAAACAAGGTCTGATAATGGGGGTCAAAGGAGGTGTATGCGAACATAACTATAGACAAAAGCCCTATAATTAGTTAGCTTTTAAAGCTTGAATGCATTTTTCTCCTCGTATACACCCTGTAATTGGTTAGTTTTTGAAGATTGAATGCATATTATTATTGTTTTGAATTTTTGACATTCGTTCCACTCTTTGATGAAGAGCGGGAGGAGCGAATTTTGTTCGGAGTCAGTATTGCATAAGTCTGTTTCATGGTATATCATATATATTTGGGTGTACTTGGGCCATACATATTTTTTAACTGTTCAATGAAATTTTAGTGCCATAACATAAGAGCGCATTATTTCTCTAACAAGAGATTTAAGTACATAAGGCAGTAAAAACCTAATAAGTAATTATAATCAGCGGTACAAAAATGTTTCTTTGGTAAACAAAACATAGATAAACTTATGACCTAACGAAATTCAGTAACTGCATATAAGCGCATAATATGATAATGGATATTTCTTTTTTTTGTTTTTTTTGTCTTATCTAGTTGACGATGCTTAGAAGTCTTCATATAACTTGATATTTTCGATTGCGATTGAAATTATAGGAGGGCTTAAGAATTTTTATTTGATCTTTAAATATAAGTATGTGAGATCCACGGATGACACTATTTCGAGAAGCTTTGAAATATTTCAGAGGTCTAAAACAATTCTAGAATCTTCATGGAAGTTGAAATTAACAGATAAATTTACATAAAACCAAAAGATCAATACTGAATGAAAAATACCAAGTCCCTCCCCCTAACAAAAAAACACGTAAATTTTGAAGCCACATCAAAGGGAAAAGTTTTCCAGAGAATCAAACCCAAAAATTGAATGAAAGAGCTCTAAATTACAATTCAAAACATCCAAAGAAAGCCCGTCTTGCTACAAGTGGATGGCGCATTCACTCCAAAACCAACTTCAAATGGCCACTCAATTGACAACACAAAACATCACAACCACATTCAAATCTTTATCTTTTGTCTAGAGCAGCATGATCTTCCCACACATTTGCTGCCGTTATACTCTCAATTCTGTATTCTTTTGATTCTGCACCTCTCTAAAAGAGTTATGAGCTTAATCTCCATGTTCTCATACTTCGATAGAACTATTTTTATCTAAGTATGATTTGTATAATATGCAAGGGTAAGAATGTAGACTTTTTTGATTGAAAAGAATGTACTTGACAAGCTATTTTTGAAATCCCTTGTTATGAAGAGACAAGTTCATTGATCCAACGTGAATTAAGGAATTAAAGCAATAGAGTTGCACTAGCACAACCAAAATTACATAATTAAAGTAAATTATTTACATATATCCAAATTACATAGATCTTTTTTGTCCTGCTATTTTGAAGTAGGATTTGCTCACCAGCATTATTTGCAGTAACATGCATTAATTTGAAGGTTCACAAAATTTAGAGGCCTTGTAAAAACTTAGTAGCCACTCCAAGCCTCATTCCACATCATGGGTTTGCTTCATTTGTTGGGCTTGAAATAATCACAATAGAAACCATTGCAGCCACTCCTAACTTCTGAGCCTTATTCATTTTGAGTATAGAAGTTTTTTCAACATCATGTCAGGGCATCATGCAAAATTAACATATTTTCTGTATGTTCTTTCTTTTCATTTGATATAACAAAAAGAGAAAATATAATTAGGATAAATGGGAATAATATGCTAGTGGCAAAACTTTGCAGTGCTCTATATAATTGAAAAATAAATTCCTCATTTACTTTATGCAAAATGATGCATGCTACCAAGGAGATCTAGCATGCAAAATTCTAAGGGGGGGAAGACACCACATAAAAAGAAATTATAGAATAAGAATAGTAAAAGCACCCGAAAAAATGATTTTAAATCTGCAGCAATAAAAAAAAATCAAATGGGTTTAAAGAAATGAGGACAGATATTTTGTCTGCTTATCCAATTTTGAATTTTTTGTACGTTTAAACTTTAAAGACTCACTAAAATCTAAATTTTAGAAGTGTAGAACTCTCACTTTGGCTTCAAGGAAGGATCATATTTCTAAGAAAGATATTTCTGAAAAATGAATATTTCTAATAAAAGGGTGAAGAAAAAAGAGTTTAGCACTTAAATTTCAAAGGTTTCATGGGAGTTGTTGAAATCTTATGCATGGGTTCATTTCAGCATAGGCTACTAGTATTTGGTGTTCAACTTTACCTGAATTAGTGAGGTACAATGATCATCTAGCCAGAGAGAAACAGAGATATGACCAGCCAATGTTTTTGTCCTAGTCCTATGTAATTTGTCATCAGAATATGAGCAAGGACATGTTTTAGAGCTTGAGCTGACAAACATTCATTATGTATCAACTATAAACTTATCTTCATCCAATATGATTTTAGTTAAAATCTTAGTTAATAATTGTTATAAACCTAGGTACTTATATTAACTTATGTGAAAACCTTGTACATTTTAATATATTACTATTGATTTTGCCCTTTTTTGGGCGTGTTTGTTAGCTATAATGCTGCAACCAATCAAAATGAATTGTGCTTTAGTCTTTTATCTTTCTTTATCCCATAGTATTCATATAGGCGCTTATATTGACTTAAATAATAAACTTGTAGGTGGGTCGTAAGATACTGCTATGGATAAAAGTTGGATTAATATGCATAGAACCTCTCTTAAATATAGAATGGCGTTGAATCATTATTACAGTTTGATTTTTCTAATGCGGGGGTAGTAAACTAATAGTATGCCTTTGCAATAAATGCAAAGTTCGGCATAATCGTTACTTCACAAAAGATCAAGTGGCACACCATCTCATATTTAATGATTTTTTGCCATACTACAAAGAGTGGGTGCCCTATAAGGAGGCAATTTTTGGGCCTTCTTGTTCATGTTCTATGACAAAGTCCATAGTATTTCTTATACTCAATCAGAAAGCAGTTTTGGTGACATTGATACTATGGGAATACTTAGTGATCTTTTTGGAATGCATGATAATGATCGGAGTGCTTATTCTATACACAAAAATGTATCATTAAATCTAGTAAACACCTTTACTAATGAACTCTTTTAAAGCTGCTCCTTGTATTGTAATTCTTTGTAGGTGGATGAGCAAAATATAAGAGTTGGAGGGACAACAGATGTTGCAGGTTCCTTAAAGGAACTGAACATTGTTGAAAGCCTTAACTTTGACCAAAGAGAGCAGGTAAAGATGCAAGGATTTTAGATGAAGGATTTTGGTTTTAATACTAGATGCAAGGATGAAATACTAAAAGCATCCGTTTATTCTTCATTTGTAATTATCAGTCACGTAATCCATTCTTATAATTTGGTAAGTTATTTGACAATTGTTTTTATTTAGCGGAATCGTATTTAAGGAATTACCAGGGATCCTAGGTTTACTTCTATGTGCTCACCACTCTCAAAGCAACCCAATTGCTCTATGGGGTCCAAGTCTTTAGGAATAAATGGGCAGCTTGGACAATGAAGTTAATTCATGATAGCTCAAGTGTGTTAATTTTTTATCTGATCTTATACAATTTAAATTGGAATATAGATTATTTAGGTTATTTGCCTCTTACTGTCATTTTAATTGGGAAAATTGTGAGAAAGTTATGTCACATAACCTTACAAAAGCTAAGAGGCGCCAAGCTATATTCAGGTCTTCTAATGGTGGGGTTGTTAGAGGTGGATGTCATATGCTTGTAGAAAATGCTAATTCTCGTCATGCACAAAATTCAATTACTATGCAAAAGAGGAAAGAAGTGGATATTTCTAATCTTCAGCATGATATCAATTTCTCCAAAAAGCAAACAAATATGGTACAACATCAACCTGTATCTAATCAAGTAAGCCATCGAAGTAAGATACAAATGACTGGACAACCATTTTTTGCCCCCTATTCTTTTAATATAATTATGTGGTTATCTTTGCTTTTCTTTCTTAAGTGTCTCCATAAAATGATTTAATTTCAATTATTCTTAAGCTTGATCTTGCTAGGATCGAGAAGTTAGTGGATAAAGTGATTGGGGAAAATTCAGAGATGGTAAGAAGTTCCAGAACTCCAAAGAGAAGACAATTTGCTCATTTGTTTTTAGGTGGCATGCATGGTACGTACAATGTATGGTTTCTTACTTTTATGGTTTGATTGATCATTTACTTTCGCGTAACTAAATCAAGAAGTAACACATCTTTTATTATAATCTTTTAATGAGTGCAGACAAAGGATGGACAAGGACATATTGAGCAAGATAATTTGGAATAAGTTGATGGCTAATCCTAGTCAACCTGGTAAGAATATGATCTTTAATTTTTATGTTGGGAATGATTCCTATTGATGATAAGGAAAGAATGGATCAAGCAGAACTTCTCTTATTGGTTGGTACTATTCATTGTTGGTTACGTTATGGTGATATGAAAATGTCCTCCCTGACTATAGTAGGGACACATACCGAAATAGAACATGCTCTTGGGTTTTAGCAGCTCTGTGACAATTTGGACATGCATATGCTACTTGACATACAAATTGTTTGGTTATGCTTTGTGTGCTCTGCTTGTGCTTTGTCTATGCTACTCAAACAAAGTCTTCTAGTAAAAGTCAAGGAATGGGTAACTAAACCAACTATTATTATTGCCCCCTGCTGCTATTGCAATTGCACTTATTGTCCTCATAATTTATGGTTGCTTTGTTTTTAATATTTTTCCACCAGTTGATTGTATATATATGTTTGTTCCCAGTTATGGTTATAGGTCTTTTGCTAGTTATAGCAACTTCTATTGCAATAATAGCAACTACTGGTTTGGACGATGATTTCAATTCCTTTCCTTTGTGAAAAATTCTTACTAAAATCTTTTAGTACTATTGTTGGAATACTACTGGAAATGGTACTAACAATGGGTGGCCTGATCTTCCTATTTTCACTCCAGATTCAAGATTTCAGTAACAGTGCTAGGCTAGCTACTATCTTAATCTTATCATCTTTCGCTATATTTTTCTTTAATTTTGGTTAAAACTATGGTAATTTGATGTTGGAAATGTCAAATGTTTAACTGGCGACTACCCCCACTGGCATCAACCTTTGAGGGGGAAAAAAATAAAGCAAAGGTCATGCAAGGGAAATGTTCTTTATTTCCTTTTCTCTGCGTGTGTTGTGGTGGGAGGGGATGCTACACAAATTTATCTCATATTGCTAAAGAAACCCATCAATCATATTTTTTCTGTTGCTATTGGATGAACTATAGTTGTTTCTGTCATCGTTGGATAAAGACCCCATGTATTTTGGAAGAGAAATATATGCATTTATCATGGATTATCAAGTTAAGGTATTTTGGGAAGAAAATAGACTCCCAAAAGGGTGATTAATAACGTCACTTATAGTTGTTACTAGGTTCATGTGAATGCATTTCTAGTACAACATGTAGATTGATATCGCTTTCTTAACCGCATGTTTCTGGAGCTCTAAGCCAGTTCATACCCTCGTCATTCTCTCTCATGTCTGTGAAGGATTGGAATGTGTCTATCTTACTTGTATATTTGGAATGGAATTGTACGAAACAAGACATTTTTAGATTCAAAGATGAAGTTTAATTATATGATAAAGAAGTCTTACTGATAGGAATGTAATTTTTTTCTTT
Source organism: Stenocereus thurberi (assembly GCA_002740465.1). Taxonomy (NCBI): domain Eukaryota; kingdom Viridiplantae; phylum Streptophyta; class Magnoliopsida; order Caryophyllales; family Cactaceae; genus Stenocereus; species Stenocereus thurberi. The sequence continues at coordinate 53,005 of NCQT01102680.1, forward strand.
GGAATCATGAACTAGTTGCTGTCTTTAATCATTCTTCCAATCCTTTAAGGAAGCTTCAATTAATTGACTTTTCATCTTGGTGCTTAGCTTGGTGTAAATGTCATAGGAAGTTTTGGTGCCAGAGAACTGCTGATCCATTACATTTGTGCAAGTAGGCATTATTACTAATCACTATTCTTAATTGGAAACTCATCTAAGACACATGTTCCTTCAATACTTCCAAAAACATGTTTTCTTCCAGTTCTGGCCTCTTTTTTAAATTTCTCTATTTTTGTTTTATCTTCTAACCCTTGTTGTTGTTGTTTAAATTGCCTAGCAACTTCATTTCACGAGACGATGTCGATCTTAAGATGATAAATATTGGAACTCTAGTTATTGTTTTGGAAGCCATGCCATGTTTTGCTAGCTAGTCACACAGTAAATGCTTTTACTTAAGGTTTTCATTCAGGTACAAGGATATTAAATTTTGATGCATTTAGAGCTTACAATGTAACCATCTTTAATTATTGTTTGCTGTCTTATTAGAACGTAAATCACCATTGATGTATTTTTTAAAGTTGGTAATGCACACTATCATTGATTTTCAATTTATTTAATTTTATTGGTTGTTTATTATTTACGTATCGAGAATGATGCTTGTAATCAATGAAGAAACTAATAAGAAAAAACAGGAAGATAATAAAAATTATTATTCTTTTAAACTATTAAGTTCAGTGTTAANTATAAGCATTATTATTTTTNTTAAAATGTAAATGATAATGACAACAC
>NCQT01102732.1:4957-16126 GCA_002740465.1 Stenocereus thurberi
TATTTTGCAAACTTTATGTTAATTTTTGTGAACAATAGGCTAACTTTTTGTGACTAATGAACCATTTTTTATTGGTAGTTAATTTTTGGTGACTAATAGATTGTCATTTAGTGAATAAGTTTTGGTGGATAAAATTTGATGGAAAACCAAAACTTGACTAAGAAAAAAAAGTAAGCAAATGTTGCCCAAAAAAAAGAAAAGAACAAGGATAGGAAGGTGAAAAAAATCAATAACTTGTGCAGATAGAGTACTCAACCATACAAGCTCATAGTTTCGTTATAAGAAAAGGACCCATCGGAAGAATGGTGTGCTTAAGATATTAAAAGGCAAAGAGAGGCCAAACTACAAAAAGAAAAGAGGAAAAAGGAAGGTTACAAGACCTAGGAAAAAGGACTACTAGCAAAGAAATGAAAAACATCACATCGCCTTCCTCTTTAAGTGCAGCAAATCAACTTTCCTCCTCAAACAAAATAGGTCAACCTTCTGCCTTAGAGAAAACAGTTCAATCTTCCTCTTCGAAAAAAGCAAGCAAAGCTTCCTCCTCAAAGCAAGCAAGGCAACCTTCGTCTTCAAAGCGAGCAAGTCAACCTTCCTCTTCAAAGAGCTCTACATCTTGCGGTATGTACAAATTGCTTTTTCTTCATGGGTGAGGCTTGTTTTTTATAAAAAACGTATAATCTCTTTTTTTTTTTTTTTTTGGGAGATGATGGTTCAAAAGGTTGTTGTTGTGTTGTCCTAAGGATATGATTGTTATCTCTGATTTAGATTTGATTATGCCGTCTTTGTTTAATCCTGAAGTATTCCAGGGATATGTTCGTCTGGGTGTTACTGGTTCTTTTTGGTGTGTTTGGACTAATGCAATCATGCATTTAGTGAGGCAAACTGAAAAATTCCCCCACACCCCTTTTGTTAGTTGTTTTAGTTAAGAATATTGGCAAGTGTGATTTAGGTTTTTAATCTGAATATGTTTAACTTGGTAGGGTGATGCTTGTGGTGGTTTGATGCAGTCCATGATGCAGATTAATAGTCCTTATATCATTTATGGTGTTATTGGTTTTATGATGGAAATTGAACTTGTATTTGATGTTTGATGCTTTTAGATGTGCGATTTAGGCAAACTAAGCTTGCTTTTCATGATTTAGGTATTGCAGTTTGAATTAAGAAAAATTTGCAGGTTCAAGGTGCTTTTCACTAGCAATGATTTTCAAAGTTACAACTTACAACTCAAATAATCGCAAAAGGACTACTAACTACAAAGGCTAGCTAGGCTAGCTAGCTATCACATTTTTTCCCTATTATTTTATTTATTAGCAAGTATTACAACTACTGCAATTATCACCACAATCAAAATTAAGACCCTCCCATTGATGTATTCCACCACTCTTTTGATGTCTCTTAGTTGCTCTGTCATCATCATCATCTTGTTCGCATCGTTTTAATTTGATATTCTATCTTGCTCATCAACCAGGATTGCCTATTTGCTACATTAAGGGCATTTGTAAAATAAACTTCCAGGATTATCACGAGACCTTAACAATTTGATATCCCTATGCCTTCCACAAGTTTGGCAGTTGACTTCCTTCTCATACTAAAAGTAGCCTCCTTTCGATCCTCCGCAAGTAGATAAGCGATACATTTTTTTTAAAAAAATTTCACCCTTGATATTATATTTCCTATACATTTTGGGGAAAATTAACATTCGGGTCTACTATAGTATTGGTAAATATTTTTAGAGTACAACTATTTGGTTAATATATTTTTAGAGTTCAACTGTTTGGGTTAACAATCTTTTGGAGGACAAATATTTTTATTTTTGACCTAAACTTTTGTGAAATTACAAGTTGGCCCCAAGATGGCGTACAAACATTATTTTTTTTTTCTAGGGTATTTTTATGAATAAGATCTATTTCGTGGGTTTTGCTTCTTATAATGACTTTAGTGGTACTAATTATCTCAATCTGCTTCTTATAACATAAATATTTTATTTCCTGTGATTATAGGCCCACCATGCCTAGCAAAATTAATAGAGCTTAATTAATGAGTTTTGACCGTTACCTGAATTTAATTGGCATTGGACCATAATGTTTCACTAACTTCCAGTTTATAGAAATTGCTAATCTTAACTACACCTTTCTTAGGTCAAGCATAGCATATATCTATTTCATTTCCACCCTCATATCGTAGTCACTAATCAAGTTTTTATAATTTAAGGATAGTGTGACTTTAATAAAAAAATTATAATATTTAAGACATAAGGTTCAATTGAATAATGTTTCCTACTGGAAAACTTCTTTTATTGAAAGTTTAAAGTGGAAATATTACAATGGGAAGATTTGAAGAGGGACTTCAATAGCTAAGATCATCAAAGATACTTGCTCATAGAGAAATAGAAAAATCCAACTTCTCTTTTGTTCAAATACGCTCAAATGACTGTGTCCCTTTGCAATACCCAATGTCTCTTTTTATAGAGTAGATGGACCACATATGATGCCCTAGTGACTACAACACATATACTGTTATAGATGCTTTCACATGGCTATAGTAGACTAACTTGACACTTGATAAGAAAACACTTAATGATGCAACAACTTTTCAGAGTACTTAATGCCGACAAGTCTAATCATCGATATTGAGATTCTGTATGCCTTTATCTCTAATAATGTCTTCTAGTCTATTATTATCTAGACAATAATAAAAATATTCATCAAGTTTGAGATGCTTTGGGTCCCCTTTTTTGAATAATTCATTTAAGTATTTCTTTCCTTTTTTCTAACAGGAACTTTTCAGTTACAACATCAAAGAGATAATCAAAGACATATTTTAAAGTAGCTCTTTCTATCTTTATATATTTGTTGATTAAGTAAAAGTAGTGCTCCGATAATGCATTAGTATGTTTCCTCGTTCAATCAATACCCACATTTGATGATAAAGGTTATGGAATCCAACGAATCTTGCTAAAATAGGATCACCAACTATTTCTTGTCATTCTAAAAACCATTCTTTGTGTTATGAAAGCCATTCTTGTCATTGATCATTAGGATCATCTAGATCAATTAATTGAACAAGACAATGGGCTGGTTTGCTCCTTCCAGTTTTATACTCAATTACTGCACAATATACCTCGACATATAAACTTCTATCATGTGAAATTTTTGTTGGACCATTAGGACATGTAAGAATCTAGTGAATCCTTTTAAACAGACACTTTTGAAACTTAGTTAATCATGAAAAGAATGGGTACTTCGGATTTAGGATTTTCATAAAGTAAGCTACCATTCCGTATTCCCAGGCTTTCATGATGGGGTCATCTAGCGGATTCAATTTGCTGGGAATCTAATACCACAAACTCCAGATCTATCAGGGAACAAGATTGTAGTACTCAATGATTCTCAAATATCATAGGAATAATTATGATAGTATTGATGTAGGCTTTACACTAGTTGTTCAACCATTTTTCTTAAACATAGGAACTTATTTTTTCTTGAATATCATAAAGACACCTTAGATAATTCATTTGTAACTCTCAAAGGTTGAATCTCTATACGACTAGATAGGTAGAAGACAGTAAAACAAAGCGTGATCTACTTTGGTATGAAATTCCACAATGTCCATGAGGATAATAAAACTGATTCTAGCAGTAATGACATTTTATTTTGGATTTCCTCCTTTTCAGGTAGTAGTTTTGCTCTGATAATCACCATTGATGAGTTCACGAGTTAAACAATATGCCAAAAAATTCTTCGATCCCTATATATGTTTAATAGAGAAAGAAAACTAGTTAAACCATAATTGCCAATGTAGGAGTCACCCTTGTGCTTGTATACTTGATGAATTCTTTTTTATAAAATCAAGTATCCATTTGTAATCCATTCGAATAAGAAAGGTTTGTGGGATAAGAAGATTAAGAACTTTTCAATTCCCCATATAACTGCAAGGATTTCTTTTTCATCGTGGAATAGTTTCATTCTGCTTTATTAAAACTTTCACTATAGTATTTACAAAGGTTTTCTCCTTATTTGATTTTGAGTACTACACTCCAGTGTTCATTGCTGGCATTTGTCTCAGAATTAAATCATCTCTATCTTTAGGCAAATTAAGAATAGGAAGATTTTTGCACGTCTTTTTGAAGTTTTGAACAATCTTTGAATCATTAGGGGTCAATTTTCAACTTCTTTCTTGAGTTTCTACTGTAATAGTTTTCTCAATTTAGTTAAATTTTTAATGAAATCTGAAGCATAGGTAAGACATCTAAGAAACATTTCTAATTGCTTCCTATCTTCAATTTTCTCAGGGAATTTTTCTATTTTTTCTAGAATAAACTTTTGTAAAATAATTTGTCAAACTTTTATTTCCAGACCTAAAAACTCTATTTCTTGCTTAGCATAGATGGACTTGTTTTTATCAAGAATAATACCATTATCAGTGCATCTTTAGGCGGCAACTAGGAAGTCATCTCCAAGACAAGAATATCATTGATGTAAACTAGATAACAGTGATTAAGATCTTTGAAGATGTTATCCATTTTTCTTTGAAATATTTGAGGTTTATTTTTTTATACCAAATGGCATTACTATCTATTCATAATGTCCTTGAACGGTACTAAAAGCACTTAAAGGAATGCTTTTCTCAGCCATTTGTATCTGCTAATATCCATTTTTACAATTCATTTTCGAAAATCAAGAGGCTTCTTGAATTCTACTGAAAAGAACTATTTTCTTAGGAACATAATAACCATCAAAGCAGTATTATCATTAAACTTTTTATAATTGATCACCATTCTAGCTTTTCCTCGTTTTTTCCTTAGCATGATTTCTCACCATGGAAGCAAAACTAGTGTGAGGGCTCTTACTATTTCTAGTTTATCCAAGAGTTATTTATTTGCTTATTAAATTCTTAGATATCCTGGTGTGTATATAACATTTATTTGACTCGGATAATAGTGTTGAAATTTAACAAAGTAATCTTCGCATATGTCTTATCTTTGTCCTAAAATATAAGAGGAGTAGAGTTTTTTACATCATTGCTCTTGTTGTTCAACAATATGCTCATTTATAGATAACTTTAGTGGTGAGATTTTTAGTGCTACTTCTCGTTGTGCAGGGATTACTTTCTTACTATGCTAGCTGCATATAAACTCAATCTTCTGATGAATGTATGCTTTATTTAATTTATCAATAGGAATCGCAGAGACCATTTATTGTGAATATGATTTGGCTTATAGTCTGTGCGCATGGAGAATGTAGCCTTTGAAAATTATTTTCAATAATCACATCATGGGAGGGTTAATTAGTAGCCCATAGAACTGGTGTAATGTATTGTGGTTCATTATGCTATTATCAGATATTCTTCCTTGTAAAGGATTATTTTTTCTTTTTCTACATGAATTCTTGAAATAGAAATCTTTTTCCAAAACAGACAGAACAACCACTATCAATATAAGCATACAATTCATATCTATTATATTTCTTTGAACATATATTTATTGGGATATAAATGCTATTAGGATTAGTATTGGAGGCTTGCTAATATATCTCTATGGTCATATTTTTGACTTATTCATTCTCATAAATTGGTTCACTAATGGTCCTTGTTTTGTACCATATGATTTTTCGATCTAAACTCATACTTCGATCTATATTATGTCTTGTGGGTTCAAAACTTATTCTACTCATCTCACTGGTCATACTAATTGTATCTTCTTCTTTAAGCTTTTCTTTAGCAATTGAAGAACCTTTTCCCCCACTTTGATCTTGCACTTGTGCTTCTAAATAATTGGGGATTAATTGTAATTTTCTCATTATCATCAATTTTTGTTACAATCTTCTTATTGGTTTTTGTGGGGTAAGGAAAACTAGATATTCATGACCTATGAATATTTATCTCTTGTGAATTGGATTTTATCCTTTGAATTTTTTGCTAGGAGTAGGACTTCAAAATTTTCTACCTGTATAATTGTTAACTTAACCTTTGGACCTATAGTATTATCTAGTTTATAGATAATTTCAAAATATCCTTAGTAGGTAACCTCCTCTCTTCATGTCCATCCCTGCTATTTTTATCTTAAGGGATAGGAAGTCTTTCATAAATTCATCTTTTAAGCTCACATAATATCTAAGTCGGCAATTAAATCTAATTCAACCATTACATAGATTGGTCTTGATCCTTATGATAATTTGATTATTAAATTTGGTATGTATAATGTCATAGAACAAAGCACAAAGATTGATATCTTTGCCATAATATTGTAATGACGTAATTTGAACCTGGACACTTCTAACATGGATGTACCAATACTTTCTATCTTTGTTATGCTTAAGGATATTTTTCCGGTTAATAAGATTAACTTCTCTCACATCGTATTCACAGTATTTTATTTCTAAATCGGCTTCCATCATTTCACATACATATTTACTTTTTAGTTGAAAGATGAATTTTTGGTAGATTATGTCTTTCTGAATTATAGGAAGAACCCTCTCCTTTGACGTCTTCATTTTCATTATCTACTATAAATTCTTCTCATTGAAGATCACTAAGACTAATTAAACTGTTTTTCATCATATGACTAGTTTCTTCATAATCACTTTTTTTATATTCATGGTCCATTTGTATTTTCACAATTCCTTTATTATTTTTCAGGGTTAGGTCTAATGTCTCTTCTTCACTAAGATCAAAATAGTCTAACCTTTGCAATGTTTCTATAAGTCGATTGCTTTTCCTGTTTTTGTATTCGTTTGCATAATGACCTACTACTCCGCATGCCCAATATTTACAGTTATTTTCTGTAGGACAAAAAGCAGTTTTTCTAAAAATATATGCCTTTTGGGACTAGGCTCGTTATAATACTTCGTTTTGCATGTTTCTCCCATTTGCTTGTTAAAGATCTTTTTCTTAAAAAAATTTCATTTTCTTCTCTTGTCAGGTTCATTTTTCCATTGATGAGGAGTATCCCAACAAGCTAAAAATCGTTTCTTCATTTTCTTCTATTTTTTGGAGATCAAGACAATGATCATTGACCCATTTTGTTAAATAAGACATTCTAGTTGCAAGAGTATCAATGACATATGTTGTTTCAAGCCATATAATGCCTTTTTCATTGATTATGGAATTGGTCAAATAGGATAATTTATCATAAAACATAATAAATTGGTTTCATTATGCCTAATTTGTAATAATATTGACTAAATTTAGTAATATGATTTTTTAGATATCTCATGTCCCAAAGCTTAATGTTATTAATCTTCCTTTGCCACTCTCTAGCATTTTTTTGGAATCAAGTTTAGCTATGATAAATTAAGTTTCGATTTCTTCACATAATTGTTTGAACACATCAGCTGGTGTTTTTATCATTCTTAATAAATTTTTACCTTCCTCATCTAATGAGTTATACTAGTCAGCTATAATGCTAGAAAAACTATGATCGATGTAGTTTAGGAAATTTCCGACAGATCACATGCTATTCAAGTTCAAGACACTATTCGTACCCTTTTTCAATGTTCAAATCTTTATTCTCGATTACGAGTGCTTAAGATGTAATGACTTATTGGGTTACGATTATTATTTTCAAAGGATGTGGTTTTCCTTGGGATTCACCCAAAGAAAAATTGGTTATACATTCTGTTCGAACGTACCTAGGTCTTATGAAACGGTGTTTCTTCTAGATGATTCACCAAACTCTTCATGTTTTGAAATGACATTGTTAATAAGATAGGATTCAAATTCGTCGATGTTGAGGTCTTCACCAATCTCATTGATTTCGCTCCCAGCTACCAATTTTTCATTTTTTAAATCCAAATTTCTTCTAATTTCGTCTAAAGGAGCGACATCAAGATCTCTAGTTTAATTAGGCTTATTTGTTGATATATCTCTTCTTCTAACTTGACATTATTTGTCTCTTCATTATCATTATATAGGACTTCTTGTTCGTCTAATGTTGCACCCATGATTTGTTTAATTCTTCGAAGTTTTGTTCTTTATTAAAATATTCTGTAACTCCTCTAGATTGTACTATTTATATTTCATCATCTTCTTCTTTTTCTGTCTTTTCTGATTATTTTTCCGTAGATCGTTCTCCTACTTCTTTTTCAATTTTTATATCTTGTAAAGAAAATGGATTTTTGTTTTTTAGGTTTTAGAAATGATATTTATGTTGAAATTGAATACTTCTACCTCAATCGAACTTTCCACTATGCCTGACTTCATTGATTAAAGTAAGATGGATTATAGATAATTATTTCTTAATCTCCTTAACTTCAGTCTTAATTTTCACTAATTTCATTTTTAATTCCAAAACTATATCAGTGATATAGTTTAATTAGGATGCTATTAAAGTGGATCCTTCTAAAATGTGGAAAATATGTGAATAATTAGAAGTAGGACAAGTAGAAGATGATTCAAGAATTAAACATAGTTAATTAGCTTAATTAATTATTAATTAGCTTAACTATCCTAATTATTTTTGGTCACATGGCTCTTATACCCGTTAACTTCAAGTAGTACTTATAAGAAAAGCATCACATGCACAAAACTGAAAGTCTCAAAAGTAAGTTTTTAAGGATTAGGGTTAAAAATAAAATTTTTTAAAACTTATAATACTTGCTGTAATTTAAAAAGTCATACTTGGTCACTTTTGGTTCCAGAAAATTTATATTAGCCCAAATTTAATGGACCTTATAATATTCATCCAAAATAGTCAGTTAGAAAAATATTAACTCGTACCTTGATGGTCTGTGATGTAATTTATCGCATTTTGGACACTCCAAATTTAATCAAAACCAAGCATACAATCGTGCAAATTAGTAATTTACAAAATTAGTATGTGACAATGAAATAGTAATCTATCATGATTCAATTAACAAGTACAATGCATTTCACAAAATTAAGGAAAGTAAAATAAAAAACTACTTATCTTCAATTGAGTTCAGACCATGCAACAGTATAAAGGAAAAGAACACACACATAGGGGGGAATAGCTAAGAGAGAACATGAGTAGAAAACATGAAGAGTGTTAAATGACATACAGTGGGGCCCAGTGAGAGTAGAGTACAAAACAAAAAAAATTCAAATAATAAGACAACGACCATAATGAATTAGCGCATAAAATCAGTTCATGTGAGGGCATTTATGTCACTCCATGTGCCACATTACTTTTCTGTTTAAATTTCAAACTTTCTCACTGGATTTTGCTCCAATAAATATTAATCCAAACCTTGATGGATTCATAAATATTTGCCCAAATTGGATGGATCGAAAAAATATTTACCTATACCTGAATGGAACCATATGCATATTTTTCCTTCTAATTTTGACTCATCTCGTTCTAAAAATATTCTAAAATAATTGATACTTTTAATTGTTTTCTTTTTTTAAAAAAACACAACTGAATCCATCAAGTTGATGTCATGATTAATGTCATGATGCATTTCAAAGAATAAAGAAAAGGAAATAATGTTGTGAGTATAAAAAGGCATCAATTGGTATGGAACATTTTTATTTAAAAAAAAGAGGTAAAGTTCAATTTTGATATATGTTGATGTTTCAGCATTTTGAGTTTATATTATCTTATCACAATTGAGTATAACTATGATAAATATGACTAAGTTAGTCACAATTTGGATATTATAATGTCAAATTACAAACAACAACAACTATTTCTGATATAGGTCCCGCTTTTATGGGTCTTGAAAGATTCAAATATAGGTAGCCTTATTGTTGGAAGCATTTGGATTGTTGGACGCATTTGGATATTATAATGTCAGATTGTTAGTTATAAATGAAAATATTGATTTTCATGTAAATTATTTCCATTGCTTATGAAAATGCTTTCTTATAATTGTGTGTAATTTTCGATCACTTTATTTTATAAAGTTAAATACAAATTGGTTTGCATAGAGAATATTTTTGTCTCTTATAATTGTTTAGAATATCCAATTTTATCTTAAAAAATATAAATTAACTAATGCAAACTCATACTACAATTTTAAGACTATAAATTAATTAATAAATATTCTAATGATGTAAACAAAAAAGAAAAAAAGGAAAGAAATTGAAGGGATTAATCATAGACATCATCATTCGAAAGTTAATGATCAATAAACCAATTATAAATTCTGTATATTTGTTGTTGTTATTATTATAGTTATTTGACTTGTTACATATTAAAAATTAATAATAACTTTTATTGTTTATAATATTGAATAGTTAAGTGTTGGTAGATGGCTATAGCTGGACAGACTCATCAAACCAAAAAAAATTCTAATAGTTCAGTAATTCTCAACCCAATATATAGATAGCAATGGAATACTAATCCATTAGACAACTTATCTTTCTATTTTTTAAATGATAGACTCATGAGAGATATATTTCTTATATTGTAAAGTAAAACAATAGTCCTATAATGCCAGATTGCAAAACATAATTTGGGTGGCATTCCAACCAAATTCAAGAACCCAAATCATAGCATTAGAAGTGAGCTAAGCAATTAGCAACCTTGTCTCCCTCCCTCTTAACAAAAGAAAACAAATAAAAATCTAAGTTTAGACCAAGCAATAAAAAATGGAGAACTGAGAGGTTGTTCTTTGGTGTAGCAAAGTGTTGATTTTCGACATTGAAATGACAGTGAGACAATTTTCTTCGTCTCCATGCTCCTAGACACCCAACTTGATGACCTTTTGGAGTATAAATTTACAAGGTCTGACGCCTCAACCTCGAGAACAAGAAAGCCAAGCTCTTAATGAACTATGAAAAGAGCTAGATTTCCTGTATTGACAACCACAAAACTCCATTGTGGCCATCGTGCCTATTACTTACTGCATCGAATTTAACCTTTAAGGAACCAGTCACCAGAAGTACCCAAACATAGCGATGAACTAAGTGTGTGATAACTAGATTGTCATTGGAGTTTCTTGAGTCTTGAATAAATTTTCAACCCTTAAACTCAATATGAGACATCCCAATTCCCTTTACCAAAGGAAACTCTTTCCAACCATTCCAAATTGCTTAAGAAATGGCTATGAGAACTCGTAATCTACTGTATCAAATATCTGACAAGCTTCAAAAAGCAGATCCCAAGGTGAAGAAAACTGCTTTTCATCAAAGAAGTCCAAAAATTGACTACCCTCTCAGACAACTTGAGCAAGAGGGAATTTAGCCAATCCATAGATATTCGTTTCC
>NCQT01102813.1:24221-40667 GCA_002740465.1 Stenocereus thurberi
TTTTTGCCCTCAGAACAACCCACCTGATTACCTGGGAACCCAATGGAGTGGTTATGATGTTAATCTTAGATAAGAGATTCGGGATTGTAGTTGAGTAGCAATAATTCAGTCAAGATCTCTCAAATGATCTCTCAACAGCTCTGGCCTCATCAATTGACTTCGTTCCCCCTTGATTGACTCCTCCTCCCTCTTTATAGGAGATAATTAGACAGACTCTACATAGGAAAACAACAGCAACTCCTAATCATGTTAGGCTTAATAACTTTTCTAATGTTATTAAGAATCTGCCTTTAACTAGACGCGTCTATGAAATTAGCACGAATAACCGAATTGGACTTGAATTCGGGAGAAAAGGGAGCCAAAAAAGGGGAAAACCGGGGTGACTCCTGGTTAAGGTGAATTGACCGACTCCCAGCCCCAATAGGCCTTGCTGACTCGAGCTACCTCTCCTCTAGTTAGACTCTAATTATTATTTTTTACCATTTTATTTTGGTTAATCACCTAATTGGGCCTTTGGGTTTATGATTGGGTTTAATTTCCTCATCATTGTACAATTAAAAATTCGACTGCCATTTTTAGGCATCTATTGGTGTTACAATGATTATAGTAAATTCCATATCTACCACCTTGTTCTCTCTTCCCCGTATTGAATGTACATCAGATCATGCCCTTCCTACTTCAATTCAAGCTTTCGTTTTGCTCTTTCAAATAATACAAAATTTAGGCCTCTATGGGGTGAACTCACAAGTGCTTTAGGCTCTAATACATTGCCTTCAAACAACAAGCCGTTTCTTATCTTCTATAGCTCCCACACTATGGCCACAAATCCTATTAATGGAGCTAGGTAATTGCTGATAGTATTTTAGGGCGTATAAGGCAAGGTTTCATCCTTTGGGACAGTGTTCGATAAAGTCACCTGTTAGCTAATTTAACCAATATCTAAACCAAGGGAAGTGACAAATAGCTAAAACATTCAAATAAACAGTTATTTAAGAACTAATCCTAGGATAATCATGATTAGTATAACTAATCCAAAACAAAGTATATAAACTAAAACAACAAAAACATGATCCTAGTTACCAATTAACTAGCAAAACATCAAATTTAACAGCGAAATCATTGCTTACAATGAGCTAGAATAGAGAGAGAAAGAAGGGTACCTCCAAACTTGGAAATCAACAATACAGGTTAGACCACCGTAATTAGAGTAAGAGAAATGACATGATAGCTTGTCTCTACTTATTAAGCACTAATCTAACCCGTTACTAACCCGAAAATCTAAACTTTGAAAATGGCTTTGAAACCCCAACCCAAGAATCTAAACTTTGAAAATGGCTTTGAAACACCAAGATGAAGGAAAGAGAAAAAGCTTGGAATTTGCATTCTTGATAGAAGAAATTAAGAGAGCGAGACCAGACAAGGAATAGGAAAATGATTAGCAAAGGAAAGCATTAATTTCAATCAATAAACAACAAACGCATGTAAATTTGAGCATCAAAATAGTAAATCAAATTAAACAAAATAAGAAGTCGCATTTACATGATAGTAGAAAAGAAAGGAAGAAAAGTTTATTAATCTTGAATTGCCAAGAAATTAAGCTAAATCTACACTAATTTGGTCTTAAAATCCTAGGCTAACCCTAAAAATGATACTTTATTCTACATATGGGAAGCAAGGAGTTTATATAGGCCTTAAGTCTAGAAGTTTAGCATGGTCGTGCCATGTGAAACATGTAGACCATGCCAACTCCCTGGAATTCAATAATGACATCATTCCTTATTTCTTCTCTAGTTTTTCTGATGGATTAATTCGGTCATGTTTCAATTATATCCTGAGTTGTCCTTCCAGGTTACTTCAAGTTCTCATGCGCAATTTTCAACATTTGTTGCACCCATTATCCACCATTTGAACGATTCTTTTTATTACCTACTGAATGAAGAAGACACTAATAAAGAATCAAGTTCAACAATTGTTACAAAAATCTGCTAGAAGTGAGGTATAAACAAATACATTTAAAGCCCGAACACATATCCCTATAGCAAGACTTTGCTAGCACTTGAGCAAAATAAAATAAGACTACTAAAATTTAACTCATGTTTGTAGGAATAATGGTTGCATTTAGCATGTACAATAAGTCCTTTCGACCCTTTGGTTTCCCTAAGTGGACAAGTGATGTGTTGTGAGGATTTGCAAATGATTTACCCATGAAATCATTACAAAAAAGAAACTCTTTTTAGATTTGCCAAACATGGGATATATACGAGCATTGAGGATGCTATGTATATAATTCAAGTAAAAGAATCATATTGGCAACCAAGTCACCTAACTATGTACAAGTAGAGCATGCAATAACGGATACCTAAGCCAAAAGATGCACCCTGATTCCATTTTTACACTCGTAAAACATTATGCAACAATATGTACGCCTAGGCATGTCATGCAAGAGTGTATCAATCCTTAATGACTTAGTTGCTAATATTGACATGATACTATTCATTTTTGCATATTTAACTTTTTTGCTCATTTATACGAGAGTTAATTGATCCTTATGGTTAAAATAGACACATGCAAACCCATTTGATTCATTATACTTATATTCCGGCCTTACTTATCCAAAGGATATTATTAGAATTTGTAAAGCACTTACTTCATTACCTTAACAGTGATGTAATTAAGAATGATCATACATATTCAAAAGCGAATTAAAGAAAGGAAATGTAGTTAGTGGCTTTGAATATAGGCGTTGGGTTTTCAACCTTTTTTTTAAACATTTTTATAGCTAAAAATAATCATTTAATTGGCACAATATTCAATCCAACACAAACATACACAAACCCGTAACACCATGAGGAGTACGTCAAACTAAACAACACTAACAAGTATTCATAAAACATATTACTGCATCAATAACCACACATAAAACAAACCACACCAAACACAGAAGCATTATCATAGCTATGTTGCCTTAATACATCCCAAATTTCATCTCAAAATTGATCACACACAAACTCACTAACCTAGCACACACAATTAAATATAAAAGAAAGAAACGAAGAAGAAGAGGGAAGAGCTGGAATGATCATAGCAAGTTTGGTACTGACTGTACCCAAACTAATACCTCTACTCAACATGCTTCCATGGTGAGGCAATAAGAGCATCAGTCATTCCTTTGCATTCAAACCTCAAATCACTAAACTCGGGCTCCATCAAAGATATTAAGAGTTTATGATATGCTAAGGCATCCATCTCAAAAGAGTGAATGCAAAAGCATTAGTAAATACATCAATAATAGTTATTACACTTAAGAATTTTTCATGGACCTTAGAAAAATCAAAAGAGTGATAGAAGAAGGCAGTTTACGTGATTTTTCTAAGAAAGTACTCTAGTAGGCATGGTAAGGGTTAAGGGAGGGATTGTAACCTACAAAGCTACAAAAGCTATTAAGGGACTTGTTATAAGAAATCATTTTCATAATAAGCATATCAAACAATTGATCCACATGGACCAAAGCTATACTAACATCATTACTCATAAAGAAGTTAAGGCCTCACAAAGTCATGCTTAGGGGAAGGGAAAGGTGGTGAACTAATAGGCGAAGTGCGGATGAAGTCAACATGGTCAAGTAACACATCAGCAACAAGATCAAGAGAACGATGGTTGCTTATGCACAATCTCTTCACGTAACTCGCCTTAGGGGTCTTCTCAACTATACATTCCTCTTTAAAATTACAATCATACCATTTATTGCACCTATGATCATGCAACTAGCATCACTTTGATACTCCTCACCCTTAACAGGCTCTCTTAGAGAAGCTAGAGGAAGAGATGGATCAAGTATAACAGGGACATCCTTATGTGTGTCCAAGGATATGTTAGTCTGAATATGAGACGCACATATAAAAAGAGGTAAAGAGATGTCATTCTAAGGTACTCTAATTCTTATGTGTTAGACTATATAAATGCATTTAAAGAGTTGATTCAACATTGTGACTTGGTGGAGGACTCGTCCATTCTCATAGCCTAATTTATCTATGGCCTACGACCCAATCTTAAATGAGATGTGACTTTATCTTCTCATTTACACTACATGAGGCCTGCTATAAAGTGCTAGAAGTTAAAAAACTGAATTAGCCCGTTCCTATGAAGTGTTCCACCCTCCTAACTTGGAACCCCACCTAACTCGCCTCTAAAGCACCATAATTTTTGACAGTGCTTCTAATAGAAACCCTTTAGCCTTCCAATCTCCTCTAAGTCACCTTTTTCTTCTACTGCTAGCGCTTCTGAAACCACAACTGGCAATGTTGTATAGTGTTTAGTTGTCATAGGAGAGGTCATTGTGCTTCTAAGTGTTCCCATCATACCCTTGCCTTAGGACATGAGCTCATTGAATGTGAGAATGCGATGATGAAGCCTGAGGGGAATTATGAGGATCTTGTAGATGTAAAAAATAGTCTTCTTCGTGCTGATTCTCATCTTAGTGTTGTTAGGTGTCTCTTGTCTAACCATTTTAAGTGATAAGGGGAAACATACCACCATCTTTTATAATCTTATTAAGTGTGGCAACACTTTAATAAAAATAGTCAAAAGTGGGGGAAGCACCATGAATGTTGTAGCCTAGTCAGTGTTAAGTGTTGTAATCTAAAGATTGAGCCCACCCTCTTTCCTTTAAGGTGGCTTTGGTAGATAAGACTAGCCTTACGGTTATCTATAAATGTAAGGTCCCTATCCATATTAGAGTATATATGATGAGATTCCATGAGACGTGCTGCCCATAGTGTTGCTTAAGTTTTATTAGGTTGACATTGGTTGTATGATCTAACTGTGTAATCGGAAAAATACCTACACCATTAGGTTGCAGTGTGATAACAAGACTCTTAGTGCTTGTCGGCTTAAAGAGTTGTTTTCTTCCCCAAGACTATAGCCATCTCTGGCCTCATCTTTGTCTGTGATTTCTTACAAATTACCTCTAACCGAACCATCTCTCTTCTTCATCATAATTCCTTTGAAAGATTAGGGGACTCTAACTAGTTCTATCTTACATCTTTAGAGGAGGGTTGTCCACTGACCGCATTGCCTTCCCTAACTTCTGCTCAAGTGACCCACCTTCCTAGGGCCTTCTAACTATGATTGATGACCTAGTTAAAGAATTTTCTGATGTTGTTCCTGAGGAGCTTCTTAGTAAGCTACCTCCTCTTAGCGACATAAAACTTGTTTTTGACTTAGTTGCTCATTCCCAGTTCTCTAACCTTCCTTATTATAGGATGAACCCTACAGAGCTACTGCAATTGAATACGTAGGTTTAGAGCTATTGTTTAAGGGTTTATTCATAATATTATGAGTCCTCGTGTGGCCCATACCTTACTGATGGAAAGGCTAACGAACAAAACTCACACTCAAGGAGAATACAAGCTAAGCTAGAACAATCTGATTATAATGCTTAAGTTCAATAGAATCCAAATGGAGGGAATGAGTTTGGATAGAACCAAATTTGAATCTTGAACACGGTAATCATCACCAAGATTGAGATTAGGGCCCTTAAGCTTGATTAAGATACCGATACACCATTTAAACAAGTTTAGGACTTCACTTGATCACCACTCTAATCGGCCTAATTAGAGATAAGCAAGTTAAGTATTCAGTTTTCAAGGAGCAATGCCCTCCTTTTTCTCTTTTAAAATGTGTAATTTGGTTACAATAGTCATGGTTGCAGCCTCCTATACCCTAGCAAGCAAGTACACAGGCTGGTTAAGTAAAGGGGAAGGGGTTCCTTCAAGATTAGGAAACCTCCTAATCTTGCTTAGTTCACGGTTTAAGCTAACCCATGAAACACTAAACTAATCCCCAGCTTAATCCTTGCTAGTTACAACATTTGAGTCTAACTAATCATTAGGATTAAACTTAAACTTAATAGTAATCAAGTACTTAAGCAAGTAAGCAGCTACCATCAAGTGGGAGAAAAGGAGTGACATGACTGGTTGCTTTTTGCTTTCTAGCTGACCAATGGGAATATTATGCCTTTCCTTCCTTGTTCCTCATTGGTTCTTCAATTGGTTGTTGCATAATTATGTCCACGACTCCTTTAACTGTCATATCAAGCTACTTGGACAAGATTGGACGATCGAAAAGACATCAACCACTAAATACATCAATTAGGTGCAATCGGGCAGTTCCGAGTAGATTGCAGGCAACATTTGTATGCCTCATATTCCATGTAAAACGTGGGCATGATTTGGATTTCCATATATGATTGGAAAGCTCTGGATGTTTGCTAACTCCTTCAACTAGAATCATGCATTTATGACTTCATTTGGCTGTCCAAAACATCAGAAAACTTAGACTAGTCTAAACCAGGTTCTAGCCTGCACGGTTTGCAAAAATGACCTAGTTCTTCAAAGTTTGCTTGACTTAACTTGAATTTATCAAACGTCCTAGGTAGATAACATCTTAGGGATCCAATGTATGCTAAAAAGTGGGACTTAAACCTTATAAAGGCCCTAGCAATCAAGAACACAAAATCGGGCTTGAAACTTACCTTGAACCCGGATGCTTCTGTTTGTGTCCCTTTTAAATTGTGAGCCATCCTTTGAAATTTTGGTGTTGATTTTGGACTCCTTGGACTTGGCTGATCATCTTTAAGGTCTTAGCTAGGTAGGACTCCATCATCCTGCCCTTATTGAAAAGATTTGATCCTCAAATATACTAGGTAGTCATCTGAAAGGTATGGTATCAAATCTGCCACATTGAACGTGGCTAAAACTCCATAATATCCTAGTAAATCAACCTTATAGGAATTGACATTTACCATCTCGAAAACCTCAAATGGACCTTCAGCTCTCAGCATTAATTTATTCTTTCTCTTCGAAGGAAAACGTTCCATCTTTAGGTGTATCCATACGAGGCCTCCAGGTTGAAAAACCATCTTTTTCCTATGCTTATTAGCTTGGGCTTGATATTATACATTGGTCTTCTCTATTCTACCTTAACTAACTCATGGAGCTTCTGAATCTCCTCTCCCCTTGCTGCTGCATCTGCACTTAGTTTCTGGTCTATGGGTCATGGAGTGAGATCAAGTGGGCTAAGGGGATCAATTCTGTAGACTACTTTGAAGGGGGATAGACCAGTAGCCTTGCTTGGTGCCTTGTTGTAAGCAAACTTAGCATGTGGCAAGAGTAGATCGTATGAGATTTAATCAAAGCCCTTAGGAGAGTGCCTACGGTTTGATTAGTCACCTCGATTTCCTCATTAGTTTAGGGATGACAAGTGGTACTATAAATGAGTTTAGTACCAAGTTTCTTCCGCAAGGTAATCCAGAAATGACTTAAAGCTTTGTAACCCTATCAGAAATAATGGACTTAGGGATACTATGTAATCTGGTTACCTTCTTGAATTATAACTCCGCAATGTGTGTAACATCATTTGTTTTGTTCCATGGTATAAAATGTGCCATCTTTGAAACCCTACCTACCACCATAAAGATTGAATCTTTATTCCTTTGAGTTTTAGGCAAACCCAAACTGAAATCCATGCTTACATCCACCCAAGGTAACGTTGGCAGTGGGAAGGGTGTGCATAAGCTGTGGGAAAGGGAGTGATTCTTGTCAACTTAGCACATTCCACATCTCCTTAGGATGTCTTGAACATCATTCCCTATTCCTGGATAGTAATAGTGTTCCCTTAACATGATTAAGGCCTTGGACTCTCCAAAATGACTAGCCAAAGAAGCACCATGCACCTCTTTAATTAAGATCTCACGGGGCTACACTTTAGGATACACAGTCGTGTGCCCTTGAACAAAAAGCCCTCTTGGACTAAGAATCTCCCTTGTGCTGCTTTTGGAACACAGAATATAAATCCCCAAGGTTTTCATCATCAGCATACAAACCTTTTGTATGCTCAAACCTAAGAGCACAAGCATCTAACTAAAATAGAAGGAGATACCTCCTAGACAATGGATCGGCTCCATAACTGAGTTTTCTTGACTTATACTTGATAGTGAAATGAAATGACTGGAGATACTCAGCCCACTTTCCATGGCATGAATTTAACTTGTGTTGGCCTTGAATATACTTTAAACCCTCATGATCAAAATGCAAAATGACTGGCGGCGAGATAATGACTCTAGTGCTCTAAACATTGCACAATTGCATAAAACTCTTTGTTATAAGTGGAAAACTTTTATCTTGAATCACACAGTTTCTCACCAAAGAAGGCCAAAGGTTTGCCTTCCTGAGTAAGAACACCACTTATTCCAACACCAGATGCATCACATTCAACTTCAAAGACTTTCTCAAAGAACGGTAAGGCTAGAACGGGTGCTTGAGTTAGTCTTCTTTTCATTTGCTCAAAGGTCGCTTGGGCTTTAGGGGTCCATTTGAATGATGTACCCTTAATCACCTTAGTCATGGGAGCCATTATGGTGCTGAAGTTCCTAATAAACCTTTTGTGAAAAGAAGCTAATCCATGTGAGCTTCGAACATCGTCTATACTTCATGCAGGAGGCCATGACCGAATAGCCTCTAACTTACTCTCATCTACTTTTATGCCTTCACCAGAAACAATAAAACCTATGAATGTGACCTCATGAGGGAAAAAGGTACATTTCTTAAGGTTACCATACAATCTCTCTTGTTTAAGAACAAGCATAATCTGATTGAGGTGATCTTGATGCTCTTGCTCGCTCTTAGAATAGATCAGAATATCATCAAAGTAAACAGCCACAAACTTTCTAATATGAGGCCTAAATACTTGGTAGTATCATATAACCCTTCTTTGGTCTTGAAAGTCGTCTTCCGTTCATCGTCCTCTTGGATTCTGACTTGGTAGTATCCACTTTGATGGTCGATCTTTGAACACCTTTGAGCCATGTAACTCATCTAGCTTGTCCTCAAGCCTAGATATGGGATACCTATACTTGATAGTGATTTTGTTTATGACTCTACTATCCACACACATACATTGGCTGCCATCCTTCTTAGGAACCAATAGGGTGGGCACGTCACAAGGGCTTAAAGACTCACGTACAAGCCCTTCTGACATTAGTTCCTCCACTTACCTTTGAATCTCCATGGTTTCCTTAGGCTTCATCCTATATGCTAGCTTGTTTAGAAGGACATAACCTAAGATAAGATCAATGTGATGCTAGATATCTCTCTTAGGAGGCAAACCGATCGGTATCTCTTCTGGAAACAAGGGACAGCATTTATGTATCAACGAAATGGTAATAGGGTAGCTTGGAAGGGGAGTTTCTTGTTCCTCTTAGGTGTTTAAGAGCCATTCTTTAAAAGCCTTAAACTCATGGTATGAGGCCTTTAAAAGTGCTTCACTAAAGGTTAGTAAACAACTAGAATGCTCGGGATTCTTTGGGGTTTGCTTTTGTGTAGCTTGGATGGCGATAAAGGAACTAGAGTGATCTCCTTTCCTCCTTTAGAANAGGAGTATGTATTTAGGAACCCATTGTGCATGACCTTTCTATCATACATCCAAGGCCTACGTAACAAGACATGGCATGCATCCATGGGGATAACATCACAACACAACTCACCGTGGTAGTTCTTACCAATGCATAGAGATTGAGAAATGAGACATCGGGAGTCAACTTATAGCCCCTTGCTTTGGTTTAACCATTGGATGTTGTAAGGATGGGGGTAGGCCATGGGGCTTGCAAGCCTAGTTTCTCAATCATACTAAGATAAACTACATTAGAACAACTCCCTCCATCAATGATCAAGAAGCAAACCTTGTTTCGAACAGTGCACCAAGTATGAAAGATATTCTCCCTTTGCTTGTCTTTGGCACCCTTCTAGCCGCTTAAAAATCTTCTCAAGACCAACATCTCACCCTCATCTGCTTCCTTCTCTACTTCCTCTAGTGTTTCCCTAAGGTTTTCTCAATTTCTCCTTCATTTTCCTCCTCAATCTCTTCCTCTTCCACGACTTTCCGTTCGGCTAGGGTAATCACCTTTTGGTTTGGGCAGTTCGCAGCTATGTGTCCTAATCCTTGGCACTTAAAGCACCTTCTTGTACTCATGGGACTAGGATTCGGTTTGTTTGGAGTTGGTTGGCTCTTTTATGGAGCTTGGGTTCTTTGTAGGAATGGTGGGGAAGGATTTATGGGCTTAGAAGGTGGGTTAGAACTCCCCTTGTTAAAGGGTGTGTTCTGGGGTGGAGGCTTACTGAACTCACATTTAAGCGACTGTTTGATCTTCTTTTGTTGCTCAACCTTGTGAGCTAGTACACATGCTTCACCAAAGGTGGTGAATTGTTGCAATTCAACTATGTCAACATACATAGGATCAAGTCCCCCTAAGTGTTTGAATATCACACTTGATCATGAGTTTCTCAAACTCACATGTGTATTCTTCAACATTGAGGCAACCTTGTGTAAGATTATAAAGCAGAGAGTAACTATCCTGGATATAGGTGGGTGGAAGACACTGAGACTTAAGCTTTTCTTTTATCTTCTCCCAAGTTTAAATTTTTCTTTTCCTATTCCTCACCCTTTTGGCACAAAGGTTAGTCCACCAAAGGGAGGCATACTTCCTTAGCCTAAGGGCCACCAGCTTGACCTTCTTGTCATTTGGAACGTCCTTCTACTTAAAGACTCTCCACACCCTCTGCATCCATTCTAAAAACTCATTTGGATCCAACTTGCCTTCAAATTCAGGAATCTCAACTCTAAAATCATTAGAGTTAGCTTGAAATCTTGGCTCCATTTTGGTCCTCCTTCCTGGTTCATCCGTACTAGATGAACTCAAGGGCTTGCTTGCTTGTTTTTCTTCTCTATGGCTAAACCAGATTGGCTCTCCGTTGATTTGTTGCTTCTGATTGAGGAAGGTACTAAGCTATTTTCTTAAGTACTCATTTTGAGCCTTAAGTTCTTGCTTAGAAATAATAATATCATGACTGCTCTTCAAAATAGCTTCAAGCGTCTCATCTAAACTCAAGCTAGTACTCAGCGTGTAATTGGTTTACTTAGAACTGAAACGAAGTTTGAGTTTGGATTGTGTTCAGGGAACGAATTTGGAAGTGTGGGGGTGGATACTAGGCCAAGGAGAAACTCAGCTTTGATACCAAGTATGATGGAAAGGCCAATGAACAAAACTCACACTCAAAAAGAATGCAACCTAAGCTAGAACAATCTGATTCTAATGCTTCAGTTCAATGGAATTCGAATGGAGGGAATGAGTTTGGATAGAACTAAACTTGGACCTTGGATATAGTAATTACTACCAAGACCAAGATTATGGCCCCTAAGCTTGATTAAGAAATAGAAATACCACTTAAATAAGTTTAGGACTTAACTTGATCACCACTCTAATCGGCCTAATTAGAGATAAACAAATTAAGTATTCGATTTTTCTGGAGCAATGCTCTTTTTTCTCTCTTTCAAAACATGTAACTGTGTTATAAAAGTCATGTTTACATCCCCTTATACCCTAGCAAGCATGTACACAAGCTGGTCAGGTAAAAGGGGAGGGGTTCCTTAGAGATTAGGAAACCTCCTAATCCTGCTTAGTTCACGGTTTAAGCAAACCCGTGAAACACTAAACTAATACCTCGCTTAATCCTTACTAATTACACACTTTGAGTCTAGTTAATCATTAGGACTAAACTTGAAGTCAATACTACTCAAGCACTTAAGTAAGCAAGCAGCTGCCATCAAGTGGGAGAAAAGGAGTGCCATGACTGGTTGCTTTTTGCTTTCTGGCTGACCAATGTGAATGTTCTGCTTTTCCTTCCTTATTCCTCATTAGTTCTTCAATTAGTTGCTCCATGATTGTGTCCAAGACTCCTTTAACTATCGTACCAAGTTGCTTGGATAAGATTGGATGGTTGGAAGACGTCAACCACCAAATGCACTAATTAGGTGCAACCAGGCAATTTCAAGCAGATTGCAGGCAATGTTTGGATGCAACATATTCCATGTAAAAGGTAGGCATGATTTGGAGTACGACATTTGGTTCAAAAGATATGGATGCCTCCTAACTCCTCTAAATGAAATCACACATTTGTGACTTGATTTTCCTATCCAAAACCTCAGAAAACTCAGACTAGTCTAAATCAAGTTCCAGCCTACATAGTTTACAAAAATGATCTGGTTCTTCAACTTCCACTTGATTTAACCTAAATTTATCAATTAGAATAGGTAGATAACGTCTTGGGGATCTAATATATGCAAAAAATTAGGACTTAAACCTCAGTGGAGGCCTAAGTAATTAAGAGTACGGCACCGGGCTTGAAATCAGCCTTAAACCTGGATGCTTCTGCTTATGTCCTTTGCAAAATGTGAGCCATCCTTTGAACTTTGGACATTGATTTTCAACTCCCTGGACTTGATTGATCATCCTTAAGGCTTTGGCTAGGTAGGACTCCATCATCCTGTCCTTATTAAAAAGATTTGATCCTCAAATATGCTAGGTAATCATCTGAAAGGTATGAGCTCAAATCTGAATGTGAGTTGAAACTCCATAATCTCCTGGTAAGTCAACTTGTAGGCATTGTCATTTACCCTTTCTAAAACTTTAAACGGACCTTCAGCTCTTGGCATTATTCTTTCTCTTGGAAGGAAAACATTCCTTCTTTAGGTGTATCCATACGAGGCCTCCATGATGAAAAACAATCTTTTTCCTATGCTTGATATGATGCATTGGTCCTCTCTATTCCACCCTTAACTAACTCATAGAGCTTCTGAATCTCCTCAGCTCTTGCTGCTGGATCCACACTCGATTTCTAGTCTAAGGGTTGTGGAGTGACATCAAGTGGGCTAAGGGGATCAATTCCATAGACCACTTTGAAGGGGGATAGATCGGTAGCCTTGCTTGGTGCCTTGTTGTAAGCAAACTCAGCATATGGAAAGAGTAAATCCCAAGCTTTGGGATGAGGTTTATTCAAAGCCCTTAGGAGAGTGCCTTGGGTTCAATTTGTCACCTCAGTTTGCCCATCAATTTGGGGATGACAAGTAGTATATACATGAGTTTAGTACGAAGTTTCTTCCATAAGGTAATCCAGAAATGACTTAAAAAATTGGTATCTCTATCAGAAACAACGGACTTAGGGATACTATGTAATCTGGTTGCCTCTTTAAAGTATAACTGCACAATGTGCGTAGCATCATTTGTTTTATTACATGGTATAAAATGTGAACCTATCCACCACCACAAAGATTGAATCTTTATTCATTTGGGTTTTAGGCAAACCCAGAATGAAATCCATGCTTACATCCACCCAAGGTAACGTTGGTATTGGAAGGGGTGTTTATAAGCCGTGGGAAAAGGGAGTAAGTCTTAGCAACCTGGCACATTCCACATCTCATTAGGATGTCTTGAACATCGTCTCCTTTCTTGGCCAGTAGTAGTGTTCCCTTAATGTGATTAAGGTCCTGGACTCTCCGAAATGACCAGCCAAAGAACCACACTGCACCTCTCTAATCAAGAGCTCACGGGTGCTACACTTTGTGTACCCTTGAACAAAAAGCCCTCTGGGACTAAGAAATCTCCCTTGGGGTGATTTTGGCACACAGAATATAACTCCCTAAGGTCTTCATCATTAGTATACAAACTTTTAGATGCTCAAACCCAAGAACATAAGCATCCAACTGAAACAGAATGAGATACCTCCTAGACGATGCATCAGCTCCTTGATTGAGTTCTCCTAACTTGTGCTTGATAGTGAAATGAAATGACTGGAGATACTTAACCCACTTTGCATGGAGTGAGTTTAACTTGTGTTGGCGTTGAATATACTTCGTGGCCTCATGATCAGAATGCAAAAGGAACTCACTGGCTACGAGATAATGACGTTAGTGCTCTAAACATCGCACAATTGCATAAAACTCTTAGTCATAGGTAGAACACTTTTGTCTTGAATCACACAGTTTCTCACTAAAGAAGGCTAAATGTTTACCTTCCTGAGTAAGAACTCCACCTATTCCAACACCAGATGCATCACATTTAACTTCAAAGACTTTCTCAAAGCACTGAAAGGCTAGAACCGGTGCTTGAGTTAGTGTTCTTTTCACTTCCTCAAAGGTAGCTTGGGCTTTAGGCGTTCATTTGAATGATTTACCCTCAATCACCTCAATCTTAGGAGCCATTATGGTGCTAAAGTTCCTAATAAACCTGCTGTAAAAGGAAGCTAATCTATGGAAGCTTCGAACATTGTGTATACTTTGCGGAAGAGGCTATGATTGAATAGCCTCTGACTTGCTCTCATCTGCCTTTGTGCCTTCACTCGAAACAATATGACCTAAGAATGTGACCTCATGAGTGAAAAAGGTACATTTCCTAAGGTTAGCATACAATCCCTCTTGTTTAAGAACAAGCATAATCCAATTGAGGTGGCCTTAATGCTCTCACTCGCTCTTAGAATAGATTAGAATATCATCGAAGTAAACAACCACAAACTTTCTAATATAAGGCCTAAATACTTGATTCATCAGCCTCATGAATGTGCTAAGAGCATTAAAAAGACCAAATGGCAGAACAAGCCATTCCTGCAACCCTTCTTTGGTCTTGAAAGTCGTCTTCCATTCATCTCCCTCTCGAATTTTGATTTGGTAGGACCCACTTTGAAGGTCAATCTTTGAAAAACACCTTTGAGCCATGTAAGTCATCTAGTATGTCCTCAAGCCTAGGTGTGGGATACCTACACTTGATAGTAATTTTGTTTATGACCTTACTATCCACACACATACGTTGGCTGCCATCCTTCTTAGGAACCCATAGGGTGGGCGCAGTTCAAGGGCTTAAAGACTAATGTGCAAGCCCTTTTGACATTAATTCCTCCACTTTCCTTTGAATCTCCATTGTCTCCTTAGGATTCATCCTATATGCTGTCTTATTTGGAATGACAGAACCTGACATAAGATTAATGTGATGCTGGATATCTCTCATAGGAGGCAAACTTATAGGTATCTCCTCTAGAAACAAGTGCCAAAATTAGTGTATCAATGAAATGGTAATAGGGTGGCTTGGTAAGGGAGTTTTTGGTTCTTATTAGATGTTCAAGATCTACTCTTTAAAAGCCTTAAACTCATGGTTTGAGGCCTTCAAAAGTGGTTCACTAAGGGCTAGTAAACAACTAGAATGCTCGAGCTTCTTTTGGGGTTTGCTTTTGTGGAGCTCGGATGGTGATAAAGGAACTAGAGTGATCTCCTTTCCTACTTTGGAAAACGAGTACATATTTAGGAGCCCATTGTGTATTACCTTCCTATCGTACATCTAAGGCCTATCTAGTAAGACATGGCATGCATCCATGGGGATAACATCACACCACAACTCATCTTGGTAGTTCTCACCAATGGATAGAGAAATGAGACATCGGGAGTGAACTTGTAACCCCTTGCTTTGGTTTAACCATTGGATGTTGTAAAGATGGGGATGGGTAGTTTCTCAATCATGCGAAGAGAAACTACATTGGCATAACTCCCTTCATCAATGATCAAGGAGCAACCCTTGTCTTGAACCATGCACCGAATATGAAAGATATTCTCTCTTTGCTCATCTTTGGCACCCTTTTGGCCACGTAGAACTCTTCGTTAGACCAACATCTTACCCTCATATGCATCCTTCTCTACCTCCTCCAGTGTTTCCTCAAGGTTTCCCTCAATTTCTCCTTCATTTTCCTCCTCAATCTCTTCTTCCTCCACGATTTTCTATTTGGCTAAGGTAATCACCTTTCGGTTTGTACAGTTCGCGGCTATATGTCCTAATCCTTGGCACTTAAAGCACCTTCTTGTACTCATTGGACTAGGATTGGATTTGTTTAGAGGTGGTTGGCTCTTTTGTGGAGCTTTGGTTCTTTTTGGGAATGGTGGGGAGGGATTTATGGGCTTAGGAGGTGGGTTTGTTAAAGGGTGTGTTCTAAGGTGGAGGCTTACTAAGCTCACATTTAAAGGGCTGTTTGATCTCCTTTATTACTCAACCTTGTGAGCTAGTACAGTTAGTTCATCAAAGGGGGTGAATTGTTGCAATTCAATTACGTTAGCATACTTAGGATCAAGTCCCCCCAAGTATCTAATTATAGTTTGCTCTTATGGTTGTTGAACATCACACTTGATCATGAGTTTCTCAAATTCATGTGTGTATTCTTCAACATTGAGGCCATCTTGTGTAAGATTATGTAGCCGAGAGTAACTATCCTAGATGTAGGTGGGTGGAAGAAATTGAGACTTAAGCTTTGCTATCTTCTTCTCCCAAGTCCGAATCTTGCTTTTCCTATTCCTCACCCTTTTGGCATAAAGGTCAATCCATCTATAGGAGGCCAACTTCCTTAGCCTAAGGGCCACCAGCTTAAACTTCTTGTCATCTGGAATGTCCTCGTACTCAAAGACTCTCTCCACTATATGCATCCATTCTAAAAAGTCACCTGGATCCAACTTGCCTTCAAAGTCTAGAATCTCAACTCTAAAATCATTAGAGTTGGCTTGAAATCTTGGTCCCATTCTGGT
>NCQT01102815.1:10797-21644 GCA_002740465.1 Stenocereus thurberi
GCTTCGGCTAGGAAGAAGTCATTCCTCAAAAACTTTAACTTGGGGAGCCAATTCAAGGGTTCCCTATTGCCAGACTTGCTCTTGCTCTTCTCAGACCCCATCACTGACTCTATCGCCTGGGTCATGAATTTGGGGATAGGCCGAGGCTAATCGTCCACCCTTATGTAGTAATGGAAGCAGCGGGCCATCTTCTTCTCCTCGGCCCGTCGGTCCCCGAAGGGATTTCTGACTGGCTTATCCCCGTTCCAATCGGGAATGTTTCCCCAACCTGATTCATGACGGACAAAGAGGAAGTCATACTTCCAATGCTTTACCTTCAACTTCTTCTCGATGGCCGTCATAAAGCTCGACCTGTTATTGAAATAATACCATCCTATGTCCCCAGTCTCCTTGGGAGCCCTCTGGATGGTATGTACCAGACTAAATGCTTGTGTTGTACATGCAGGATTGCGTAGCTCGCAATTCGCGATAAAAGAGCAAATGTTATGCCATGATGTAGGCACAAGTTGCGCAGGTGCCAGCTCGTACTTGATCAAAATGTCTTCGATTATTGGATGAAGAGGAAACCTCAGACCGTAATTGACAGTCGCACGGTAGACCGCGATGCATTTAGCGGGCGGCTCGTTCACAGTCACATCCGCCTCGGGGATTACGAAGGTGTACCCTACGAGCACGAGGTATTGCTTCTTGAGGGCCGTCTTCTTCAAGGTGGGAACAACCTTTGGGTTGAGGAAATGGCTGCCCCGGCCATCTTGTGGGTCCAAAAGGACAGGATTCCCAGGGAACTCCAGTCCCTCGGCCATGATTTCTGGGATTGGCCCTCCAGTAGAGCGGTCCCTCTTCTTAAGAATCGACCATCTAGGAGTGGAAGGTACTTCATAAGACGAGGAGCTTGTTGACGCTCCCTCCGAGGATGAACTTCTTAACAACCCATCCAAGGTGGAGGAAGATGTTCCCCTCGAGGAAGAGCTAGTGCTACTGGTGGCCACTTCGGCCACCGGCTTTGGAGAACTTGGGGCAGAACAGGGATTACCTTAAGTACCCTCGACCAGCAACTCATCTGGGGATCTGATACCCGAGGTAGACTTCATTTTTGCCATTTGTCATACTTGGAAATCATTTATAAAGTCAGCTATAGTGATTTCCCAAGGGTATAAGACCTTAGGAATAAGGCTACTAGGCGTTCAGGAATACTCGCAGCTAGACCGCGAGGCTGTATCGGGTTCAAAAAGAGGTACCGCATAGGGAATCTTTTTGGGTTCCCTATGCTGATTCTTTTAGGGAGCGCTCGCAATCCCTCGGCCATCGATAGAGGCCTAGAGGAGAGGGAACTGCCGGTGGCGGCCCTCCACCTGGGGGCTAGCCAATCCTTCAGGAACATCGCCACTGCATGAACAAGAAGACATAATTATACAAGTACAACGAAATAAAGCTTGAATGGCGTACGAAGGTGCGCCTGTGGGAGATAAAGATTCAAAGGAGCAGGTCGAGGATGAGGATGAGCACTCAAACAGGTCCTCGAGCACGACCTCAGGGTCAGTCATTATACTCTTAGCCCCAATAGGGGTTAAGGGTCCTTGAGCACGGCCTTGTGGCCGGCCAACATATTCTTAGCCTAAATAAGGGTTAAGGGTCTCCGAGCACGGCCTTATGGCCGGCCGCTATACTTCTAGCCCCAGTAGGGACCAAGGTCCCCGAGCATAGGCTTTGGGCCGATCGCTATACTCTTAGCCCCAATGGGGCCGAAAGGTCCTTGAGCACGACCTTCTGGCCGGTCGCTATATTCTTAGCTCCAATAGGCACTAAGGGTCTCCGAGCACGGCCTTATGGCCCGTCACTATACTCCTAGCCCCAGTGGGGGCTAAGGGTCCTCAAGCACAGCCTCAGAGCCGGTCGCTATACTCTTAGCCCCAATGAGGCTAAGGGTCCATGAGTACGGCCTTGTGGCCGGTCGCTATAGTCTTAGCCCCATAGGGGCTAAGTTTCCTCGGGCACGGCCTTGTGGTCGGTCGCTGCGCTCCTAGCCCAATAGGGGCTAATAGTACCTGATCGCGGCTTTATGGCTGGTTGCTACACTTGTAGCCCCAATAGGGGCTTGACGTCCCAAGACCGGCCCTAGAACCGGGTGCTAAACTCTCAGCGTCAGTAGAGGATAGAGGTCACTACACCTGACCTTACAGCCAGTTGTTGGCTTAAACCTCATTTCCAGCCCAACGAGGATCGGGGATGCTTGAACTCGGGCCTAGGATTAAAGAATTTTCGAAAAGGGCTAGGCCTCTTTAGCTCAGCCTTAGAGCCAAACACGACGTTGCCAGTATCGCACAAGTGTAAAAGCACATGGCATCAAACAAGAACTGGGTCATAAGAAAGGAATTTTCATTGCAACTAGTCATTACATAGCAACTGCACAAACAAGAAAAGCGAGATTACAACCAGTCTCTACGACCTACTCCTCGTCACTTAAGACGGGAGGCACACCCCAGAGCCTCGAGGTCACTTCGGGGCGCGGCTGAGGATTATAGACCATCTCAATAAGGCGGGGAACCTGGGTGTCCCTGAGCCTCTCGTTAGTATCCTGCAACCATGTCTCAACGATATCCCACCTCAGCTCCTGTGGGTCCAACATCATGTGCCCCACGGCGTCCCTGCTCGAAAGTCCTAGCTCCGCCACCTCATTGATCACCATGGCTTAGAAGATGGCCTGCGCTATCTCAGGAATGTAGGCGATATGGGCAAACTGCATCGCCACAAGAAGTTTGAATTCGGGGCAAAGGCTATGGAAATTCAAGGGGAGCAGCTGGGGGCGAAGATCAGAGGATTCCCTTATTGACCAGCAGAGGTTGTCCCTAACATATTTTGCCGCATGGGTGGTGTCTTGGAGGGTGGGAAAAGAGGTTATCCTTCTTTCCACAGGGCTACTCGACGACGCAGGGTCAGCTGGTGGGTTTGCAACTCGAGAAGCCTGGGCTCTCCCTAGCCTACGGTCGATGTCTCCAAGCCAGGATTCAACGAGGTTCCAGTGTAACTTTTGCATGGCCCACATCATGCAATCCATTATGAGCCTGCATGAAAGTCCCAGCTCAGCCGCATCATCCACAACCATGGCATAAAAGATTGCTTGCACCATTTTCGGAATGTTGGAATTATGGGCATACCGTGCCGCCACTCTGAGGTCAAAATGTGGGCAAAGGCCGTGGTAGTCCATGGGAGCGGCTTTCGGCCGGGAGCTGAGGACTCCCTCAGCATCCAAGGAAAGGTGTCCCGGACGTATTCAGCCGCTTACTCAGTATTGGCGAAATTAGGAAAAAGATTCATTTTTCACTGTCTCTCTCTCTCTCTCAGCCCCTCTGCTTCTCTCACTCTTTGTCTACGAAGGGAGGTTAGAAAATTTATGGGGTCTTCATCGTCTTTTATAAGGAGGGGAAGACAGCCGATAGGGGAATACATCTCCTGAGAGAACAACTAACCACTCTTCCATCGCCGCGTGGCTCCTGCAACTTAAAGTGAAAACCTAGAATAAGATGCAATAATTGTGTGAACCAAGAGGAGATCATTCAAATTAAAAACGCAGTGGATTAAGGAGAGGAATAAGTTTCCGACGACAAAGAAACATCATTTTATTATCAAAAACCTCCACGGAGGAAGGCGTGCGAAAGAAGTACAATACAAGGAAAATATTGGAAAAAAATTTTAAAATTGTTCCTCGTCACTGGAAAGAGGTGGGGAGCCGGTCGATCCTGAGCTCTCCTCCTGGCCATCCACGGACCCATGGGCTTCTGACGGCACGGTCCGCTGTGGAAGTTGTGCCTCCTGCAGGTTGCGGTAGGTACGACTCAGCCAGGCCTCAAAGGACATCGATCTCAAACCCTCAAGGTACGACTTCAGGTCGCCGACAAGGAATTCGCTCACTATGCCCAGTTCTACGACATTATTCAACATCATAGTGTAGAATGCCACCTGGACCATCTTAGGAAGTTTGAAGTCGAGCGTTGTTCTCTCAGCCTCAGATGACGAAAAGCACGGGTATAAGTCTTGGTAATCGTTGGGAAGTGGATGAGGCGGGCATGTGGCCCTCCTCCAGCGCCACCTAAAGGACTCCTTCATATAGTCGAACATCTCTCTGGTGTCGTGAAGGGAAGGAAACGCCATGATGGTGGTGGCGTGTTGAGCCTTCTCACACTCTCTCCCCCCTCTTTCTCTCTCTCTCGTTCTCCCCCACAATTTCCCCTTGAAGGAGTATGCTTGAGCAACGTTTCTAAGATTATTGGTTGTATTTATAGAAGAGGCAAGGAGGGTCGCATTTCGCAAAGACACCCTCGAAGTTCAGTGGTTAATCCACTCCTACCACGTGGCCATCCAGCTAACACAAATTAATGTGAACACAAAGGAAACTACCAAACTCCAGGAAGAGAGCGGAAAATGCGGCCATTTTATTGTTGGCAATAAAGACAGTACCAAAAAAAAGAGGTGAAAGGGGGGAATGATGGAAATGAAAAGTAGGACGTGCATTCAGGACACCTCTTGACTGGCTTCACTCTTGCTTGTCATCGTCCGAAGGGGCGATGGTTTCCTCCTACTTGGCCTCACCCTGCTCGTCACTGTCGGAAGGGGACGCAACCCTTTCAACATCTGAACTCTCCTCCTTGTGCTTGGCCTTGTCCCTGAATTGGGCCTCAAAAATTTGATCTTCATTTAGCCACGCGCACAAGTCAAAGACGCTCCAGCGAAGCTCGGTAAGGGCCGACTCCATTATACGGACTATCTGCCCATACAGGACCCCTAACGACTTGGCTTCATTAAGAAGCATTGCGTAGAAGATTACCTGGGGCAGTTCCGAAAGTTTGAAGCGTCGAGCAGCTTCCTTGGCTGCAGCGAATTCATAGCTCAGGGAAAGAGCCTGAAAATCATTCGGGAGAGGCAAAGTGGAAAAAGCAACCCCACGCCGATCCCACTCGTAGTGGTAGGCAACATATTCAGCCATCTCTCCAGTGCTCAAAGAATGAGGAAAAGCCATAGGAAGAATGCCTCGATGAAGATCGATGCAGGAGATGAAGGATGGAGTCCTCATTCTTATCGGTCACATTTTATATCCGCTAATGGGACAGTTTCCCAAGCCGTCGTCCAAACCTCAGGACTTGCTCCATCACGGATGCTTGGCTGACTTTATGGTCAGTGGCCATATGACTGTCCACAATGGAGGTAAAATTTCCTAAACCTCACTGATATACGCCGGCTATGGGCAGATTCCACATTTCACCTGACTACTCGCTCGGCTCGGTGTGTAGGCAAAATGTAAGGGGCTAAGTGATTGGGGAAATAAGATCTCCCCATTGGGCCCTTCTCAGTTGTCTCACAGGCCAGACCCATAGTCTCGAAAATAGGCTCCTAGTGGGACCCTAGAGGCTCTTCCCAGGGACCTATAGGCCAAACCAGCGGCCTATTCAGAATAATCCAAGTAAGATTACTGTTTCCCTTACTACAGAGACTATAAACAGTCACCTACCCACCTCGGGAAAGGGTTGGCAATCTGACTCTTCATTAGACTCATACTATAGTCTCTCTCTCTGTGTTCACCTTTGACTTAGGCCCTTGATTGACTTGACCACCGAAGAGGTGTTCCCCGGTACACAATTTTTGCAGGTTGGACCTTGGAAGAGGAGGACATCAGGTGTCGCGCACATGCCGTTTGATAAATCCGTTCTTTCGTCCCATGCCATCACCTACAGCACACTCCAACAATTTCCGGAATCAAAAGAATATCATCGTTCTAATACGTTCAAGTCTAAGGTCATACTCAAATCTACATGGTATAAAAAGAAGTCACCCATTATGAATAAAACTAGAGTTATGTTCTTTAAGAGTACGTCCTCACAGAAGTTACTGGTTAAGACACCGTCTTAAAACTGCATCCATACTTCACGTTCATGAAATAGTCCCCCATGTGACATTGACTCTTATCTTTAAAATTAAAGGTAAGACGAATAAACTACATGGTCCTACAAAAAGGTAGTAATACATATGGTGATGCTAGCCAGGCAAAAGGCATACATATATGCCACACTACTGTTGGAATATATAGGTTCGAAAATGAAAATGGAGAATGGTGTCCTAAATTTTGTGCCAACTTGAGGGATTCAATAATCCAAGCAGAATGTCCAACTCAATTTAATTTGAATCCATATACGTTTCAAACTGTCTGACACTAAAAGCCACAAGAGAAGTTAGGAGCAATGTAATAGAGTTAGAAACATCAACTATGGAAGATAAGTTAGTTCAAATTATAAGTCACAGGACAAAACTTAATTTAGGTGGGGAAGGTTGTAACAACCTAAGTCCACACCTAATGTATTTTAATTATTTCAAACCAATTGACACTTAATTAAGATAGGCGCACAGATTACAATTTAATATTTTTTATTTTATATGTTGTATGGTGCGCATGAGGACATTGGCCTCAAATTTAATTTTAAAGTATTAATGCTAGTGAGAAAGGGGAGCATGCAACTAATTTCGGCAAGAGAACTTAACTAAAAGAATATTAAGTTCTAATGGTCCACTGAACATAACTTGAGAAGACCTAACGTAACTTCGTCTCAAAAGAGAGATTTATATGTTAGGAGGGCTAGTAAGTTATCGAAGTCTTTGAACTTGACTTAAGGAAAATTAGTTTGGAAGAATGACTTCTGCTTAGTTTAGGCAAATTTAGTTGATTTTAAAAGAATAGACTGCATTTTTTTTGAAGAGATTACAATTCCTCAAATTTGACCAGTTAGAAGAAAGAACATGTTCATTATTTTTGATCCAATTTCCTTTCAAAACTACGAGAATTCCTAGACGTTTTTGCCTTATTGATTTAGAAAAGTTTATTTGCTATTGTTAAATGGAGTCCACTTAAACCAGAGTTTTATTTAACACATTCTTATAGGCAAGACTCAGTAAGTTACGATTAGTCCCTGAGGAACGATATCTTTTATCTATACTACGACCACTGTGTACTTGAGGTAGTCCACACATCAAGTTTTTGGCACCGTTGCTGGGGACTAAAACTGTTTACTATTGAGTTAGTCTTGCAAAAAGTGACCAAATAATTTACTTATTTTTATTGCTATTTTTTTTTCTTTGCTTGTTTAATCTACGCTGGTAGTGTTGGTGAAAGTGCTTGTATGAATTTTTTTCTAGTTTAAGCAAAGTGCAATCTTGTACGAACCCGATCCAGAGATTGAGTGGACTTTTCACCTAAGAAAGAAAAAGAAAAGGATTAAAGAGTAAAGGTGCGAGGCAGGAAGGAATTCAAGCATGGCAGAAAGTGACTAACGAAGGACTCTTTAATGATTTTGTCAACCCAAGAGTCCAAGGGATCGCCTCAAGCGTCGCTCGCCCTGATGTAAATGCCAACAACTTCAAACTTAAATCGGCACTCATTTCCATGGTGCAGCAATCTCAGTTCGGCAGAACTCCCTTAGCAGACCCAAATCTGCACCTCTCAGTCTTTTTAGAGGTGTGGCATGCGCTGAAATTAAATAGAGTCTCTAGTGATGCGATTCGGCTGCACTTATTCCCTTTCTCATTAAGGGATAAAGTGAGGGCTTGGTTGCACTCTTTGCCATATGGATGCATAACTACCTAGGATGAGTTGATAAGACCATTCCTCGCCAGGTTCTTCCCTCCAAGCAAAACAGTGAGCCTAAGGAATCAGATTACTAACTTTTTGCAAAGAGATGATGAGGCGCTCTATTAAGCCTAGGAGCATTTTGAAATCTACTATGCTTGTGCCCCCATCTTGGTCTTCAGCATTGGATGATACTCCAAGCCGTTTATAATGGTGTGACCCAAGCTATGAGGTCCACTATTGATGTGGCGGCAGGAGGAACTCTAATGAGCAAAACTAAGGATGAAGCCTATAATCTAATTGAGGAGATGGCGCTTAACAACTTCCAATGGTCCACTAAACGAACCCAACCCAAGAGGGTTGGACGTAAGCTTGAAGTTGATGTAATTACATTATTTTCTGCTAAAGTAGATGCCATGACTAAAAAATGGACTAAATGAATGTTAATGCTGCGAATTCAAGTGCCCCTTCCCCATATGAAATTTGTGATTCAATTGAGCATATATCTCTAAATTATCAAGTTGGAAGTCCTTTTTCTCAAAACCCCGATGAAGTTAATTATGTTCAAATTTCAACCCAAGATCGATCAATGACCCTTACTCTAATACCTATAATCTAGGTTAGAAGAATCATCCGAATTTTTGTTATAGGTTTAATATATCATTGTGAACATACCCCCTATGAATGCTAGAGTACCCCCTAATTTTCAAAGTCCCCCATTCCCTTCTCAGATGTCCCAAAAGTCTTGGAGGTAATGATGGAGAACGTGCTTATGGCATAAACAAAATAGAATGAGTATATTAAGTAATTAGCCTCAAAGGTTGATGTGCATACAACTCATAATAGGATGTTAGAAGCCCAAATTACCCAAAAAGCCACCTTTTCATCTATGCTCCTAGATAGGCTACCTAGCAAACCTGAACCTAACCCTAGAGAGCACTGTAACGGTGTTACCATGAAGGAAGAAGGGATTCTGAGGAGGTACCAATGGAAGAGGGTAGGGAGATAACTATAGCTAGTAGCAAGGAGAGAAATAATGGTGATAATAGTGCCACTTTCAAAGAGAATGACACTGTTGAGATCCCAACCATTTTTCCCCCTAAGCTCCCTGACCCGAGTAGTTTTTCTATCCCCTGCATTGTAAGAAAGGTAGAAATTGAGAGAGGTCTATGTGATCTAGGTGTAAGTGCCAGTATAATGCTCTATTCTTTATTTCAAAGCTGCACCTAGGACCATTATTGGCAGCACCCTTTTCCTTACAGTCGATTGATGGTTTTGTGATGTAACCCATACGCAAGTTGGACAACATGCCACTAAATATAGGAGACATTTAGGTGTTGGAAGGCTTCATTATAGTTGACATGCTTGAAATTGACGATGCTTAGATTATCATAGGTCGGCCAATTTTAGCGACAGCTGGTTGCCATATAGATGTAAGAGAGGGTCGAGCATCGTTTAAGGTGAAAGCATGATTTGTTGTACTTAGTCATAGGAAGGAGGACATGGTTTATCCTGAGTCTTCTATATTGGATGCATTATCCCTTTCCCTTGAGATTATTACGAAAAATGTCTGGAATTGTGAAGATTCTCCTGAGTCAGATTGGATTTCTTATGAAGACTTTGGCCAAGGTATGTTAAGGTGCAGTTTATTGCTGCTATGCCATCTAAGAAGCCCCAGGTTGAGGCCCCTATTTCTAATAAATATTTAATGAGTGATTACTGCTGGTTTGCACAAACTGTTCTCTCTATGCCCCATGTGGAAGGTTTTGATGCAGATTTTGGTGTAGGAGTTGCACAAGTTGATAATAGCCCATTTGATGGGCCAAAGGAGCAATTTGTTTTGTATGCAGATAGTGCGTTATGGCACTAAGTTATGAAGACGAAGGACCTACAGCCAGAACTTTTGCGATGGTACCTTCAACTGAATAAGTTTGATTTTATGGTATGGGACAAAGCGAATGTCCATGCACCATCTGATCTGAACCAAGCCTGGAACAAGGGTCAAGCTCTTAACCTTAAAAGAGTGCTTCTTGGAAGGCAACCCAAGCTTTCTTTCTTTTTTCCTTTTTATAGTTTTGATTTTTATTACTTTTTGTAGTTATATATGCCAAAAAAAAAGAAAAGGGAAGAAAGAAACAAAAAAAATATATACATGAATAAAGTGTTGGCACCACGGTCAGTACCCCAGAAATGGGTCGTGGGGTGCCAACCCTGAAAAACTAGAAAAATATGAGTGCCAGCAGACACCACGGACAGACCATGGTGAGTCCCACGGTCCGTGGTGGTCTGCTACGAGCCGCGGTCTAGGTTTTTGACCACGACACCTCTTCCCTTTTCCCCAATCTTCTTCAGCCTCTTGACATGCACTCTCTCTCTACCCCCATTTTCTCTCTCTAAACTCCATAACAAATATCTCCAATCTCCCCTTATTTCTTCACCATTTCCACTCATTTTCACACCAAATCCTTTCTTTTCACTCAGTCTTTTATTTTTTTTTCTTAAAATCCATCTCTTTCTTCTTCTTTGACTTCAAATTTATGTCACCCTCATTAATCCACCATACCCATTCTTTTCTTTCTATTTGTTTCATATGTTTGCTTAATTTCTTCAATTTCCTAGGTTTTAGTCTTGCTTTTGTTTCAAGTTTGCACCAATGGCACCAAACAAGACACAAAGGAGCACCAAGGAGGTTGGTTCTTCAAGTCTAGCACCACCCCAACCTCAATGGGCATCCCAAACATCAACTAATGTGCATGCTAGAGGTAACATTCCTCGCCCCTTTGGTTTAACGCATCCTGATCATGTTGTTAGGTGTAAATGTATGGTAGTAGCAACCAGATATTATGATAAGGATTTGTTAGCTCGATTCAGNNTTTTGGATGATATTTGTTGGTTATTTTCTAAAGGTGGTATGCACCACTTTTTAGAAATCAAAGAGCATACATATAGAGAGCTGACCCTGGAATTCCTTAGTATACTCCACTTTGAGTCACTAAAGGACCTCAATGTCAAGCCGGATATATATCATTTTATTTGCAGGGGCAACTGTATGAACTGAACTTAGGTACCTTAGCATAGACTTATTGAACTGTTAAGTCCCCCGCAAATTCAACCCAAACGCATTTTGGGTTGAACTTTCGAGAAGTGTTATTTACAGTACCAGTTCATTGAAATATACGTATATTAGAAACCCTTGCATTAGAGTAGCGCCATGTATTTTGGCTTGTTCTTTGTTTGC
>NCQT01102878.1:3864-14169 GCA_002740465.1 Stenocereus thurberi
TATTTTGACTCCCCACGGATATCCCTAAGTTGTTACGCCCGTCGAAGGAAGACAAAACATAAGAATGTCGAGACAGAGCGGACCACAAACCCTCGGTGGCCTCATTTCTCCAACGCTTTTTGTTTTCTGACGGCTTTTCGACTTCCAAGCAGTTTTAGTGCCATTATTTCCCGCGACGATTCGACTTCCAGGGGTTTCACTAAAAAAGGGTTGTTTGCAACTCATTTCAAAATCCATCATTCCATTTTCCTCTCTTCAAGTTTATCAATTAGATTAGAATTTCATAAAGAAAGACTGCATTAAAGTGAAGATTTGCAAGGATTCCATGCTGGGTTTGCAATCGACGGATTCAAGTGCCTTAATTGGTTGAGCATTTATTTTCTCTTCTCTTTTCTCATTATCTTCGGATTTATGTTTTTGTAATTTTGATTATCTTTTTTTGTTTTGATTTTGAATTTATGTAACTACTAGTTATATTCTTGATTTGATGTTAATCTCTTTAAGCATTTTGGAATTGTTGGATTATTTTAGTGGATCCTAGATGTTTATTGTCTTGCAAGAAACTTGATCACCTTCTTGTATGTTTTGGGTATTGATGAAGGACTGAAAGGTGAAATTCGATACTAGAATCCCAGGATTTGACTTAATTGAGTGATGTCTTGAGAAAGAATTACCAACTGAGAACTCATAAATTTGATAGTCGCATGCTTGATGATCCTAAACAAATCAAGAGCCCTTGAGAATGGTAATTGGCTAGATTTAAGTATTTCACTTCATGTTGAAAGAGGGTTGTGATACTTTGATTATCGGTTTTCAAATAATCTGTTGAGGAAGAAATGCTTGATTGATATATGAATCGAGAGATTGCTAGTTTTGTATAATTCCTTGATTATTTATTCATTCGAGTAGATAGTTGATTAGTTTAATTTCAATATTAAGTATTGATTCACTTACCCTATCTCGATAGAATGTAACAGAATAGCTTGACCAAGTTTCGGTGGGATCGACCTTGATTTGCTACATTGCCACTGTACGTTTGTGGCCTTATCAAGTTTTTGACGCTGTTGCCAAGGACTAGTGTCGAATATTGGGTTCTGCTCAATAAGTTTGACTGAGCATTTTGTTTTCTTTGAAAAAAAACCAAAAAATTTTGAAAATTAAAGAAAAAAAATTGAAAGGAAAAAAAAAACAATGGTCATTCTCCATTTTTCCCAATTTGAGCACGAATAATTCGAAGGTATTTTAAATGTTTGCATTCATTTCTTGCGGATTGTGATTGTTGTGTTGGCAAATGGAAAATTTTAGACATTGTTGATGATGATGTGAACAGTAAAACTCGAGCTCTTTCAGGATATTGGAGTTTTCATGGTAAAAATGTTGAAGTGAGTGGATTACTTAGGATTCATTTGAATTTGAGAAGGCTAGTTGTGTTTCTACCTCTTTGCTCCCTGATCCTTGTGGGTTCTGTTCTAAAACTTCTTATGCCCCTTTTTGATGTGACTTATGTAAGTCTTTTGACCACGATCTACATTTGTTTCCTTATTATGTATGTTATGCTCAACCTAACTTTGCATCGCTCTAGGATAATACTGATGTTGTCTTGACCTTACCTGATTTATCATTTCTTTTAGCTCAATGCACGTGGCCCAAGGTGGTTGAAACTTTGTGGGGTTGCTAGATTTAGTGTTACTGATGCATGTTTTGAGTTAGATGACACTTTTGATGAGGTGCATGATCTAGTTGAGATGTCTTTGGACGGGTCACGTGGTGTGTTTGTGAATAAGGAGTCTCCTAGCCTTGGTTGTAATAATGTTCTCCCTAATCCTCTTGATCATTCCCATATTTCACCTAGTAGTTCATTATCCTCTTAATCTCTCGAGTATTATATTTACATGCCGATTGAAAATCCTATGATTTGATATCCTATGTTTGGGTCATGAGGATAACATGTTCAATATGTCTGGTGGGAATGTTGATAATTTTACGTCCATAGGTTACTTTAGTTGGTATAATGCATCCCTTGACCCATACTACATGTGCATAGTGGATAAGCACGGAAGAATGATGTGGAATACCTTCCTTGATTTC
The DNA here is from genome assembly GCA_002740465.1 of Stenocereus thurberi. NCBI lineage: Eukaryota > Viridiplantae > Streptophyta > Magnoliopsida > Caryophyllales > Cactaceae > Stenocereus > Stenocereus thurberi. The sequence continues at coordinate 5,953 of NCQT01102878.1, forward strand.
ACTTTTGATTTTCCTATTGTATTTGGTTTGATAAAAAGAGCACTAACTTTCTTTGTTATATTCATCTTTATGCTCTCTTATAGCTATGCTTGTAAGCCCCATGCTGTAGTGTTTGATAAGCTTTTGTAGGCCTTGACTACGTTAGATTTAATGAGTCAAGTCTCGAAGCTGTGATGTAGTGGTTGATGTACCATTTCCCCCATTTGCGAAGAGGCCTTAGCTTAGTTGTGCCTACCACTTAACCTGATGAGATTGTTCTCTTTTGTTTTCCCTTCCCGTCCTTTCTTTCCTTTAAATAATAATGCTTTATCTAATCATGGGGGAAGGGTAGTTTCATTTTTTCTATTTCGGTTATTAGTTTGCATACTTATTAGTGCATATAGTTTTAGGTTTCCTTTGTGTTTGCATTAGTGTGTTGCATTTAGTTCATTTTTAGATTTGCATATAGGATTATATGTAGAGATATGATGGATTGGTTTGAGATAGCCTCAAATAATGCTTTTGTTTAGGTAAGACAGCTTTCATAGGCTTAAGTAACTTTTGATGTGAAACCCCTTTTGATGCTAAAATTTTTGAAGGTTTTGTAAATATTTCTTATTTTGACCCTTGTCTGGTTGGAGAACTCTGTTATTCCTTAGAGTCGTTAGCACTAATGTTGATACATGATATTCATTTTATGAGCTAACTATGACTTTTATAGATATCCCGTGAGATTTTGAGCCCTATTTAGACTAGTTCATTATATTTAGTCTCATGTCTCTTTCATGTGTGACTCTTCCATGTTGCGTCTCTATAACTTGCCTAGCTACTTGTTCAGGACAACATTAGCATGTGCATAATTGATGATATGATAGAGGCATTCTTTCTTTTGTCATATTAGCCACATAGCTAAATAGCTTATCCTTGGTGTTGCATGTTTTTCCCCTTTGCTAGCCCCTTTGAGCTATGGTCCTTTTGTTGCTGTGATCCCTTCATCTTAGCCCTTGGCCAAATACATATTCCAACCTTTAAGCCAAATCTACAAAGCATGACTTCATCTATTTAGTGAGCGGTGTTGGGGATAATTAAGTTTAAGGTGGTTTTGGTATGTTGGTTTGTTGAGGGATCGATGATATTAAGCATTTGCTTTGGTTCCCTCTTGTTTGGATTGTGTATATATATGTATTCGGTTTTGAGTTGATATTTCGTGATCATATGCCTTTCAATAGTTGAAATCTTATTTCATTTTGCAAACAAGAAAAAATAGAAAAAAAGAGAAAAATCATGTAAAAAAACAAGCAAAAAAAAAAAAAAGGAAGAAAAAGGAAAAAAAACTCAGTGATTGCCGTTGAATATGTGAATAGCATGAATTGCTTTCTTTGCCAACTCATTTCCTATTTTATTCATTGGGGTATATCCATTGTATTGTTGAGGTTTGGAGAGTTGGTGAACTTCATGATTTCTTGGTGCTTTGATTAGTTGCTCCACACAACCCATACCAAGCCCTCTTTGTTGTCTCATGCATACTATATTCCTAGCGGTGGAGATTTTGAGAGTCTTAGCAAGCATATGACAGGTCGTATCTTTAGAATGAGTCTTAAGTGAACCTATGCTATATTTCATACACATGAGTGAGAGTGATTAACATTTTCTGAAAGTGAGATTCTACCAGCCGATTTGGCTCTAATAAATTCCATGTGCTTGTATAACATGCTTTGTGGTTCTTTGGGGGTGATCAAATTTTAAATCGAGCTTGTGGCCTCATACGTTTTTTAAGACATTCACCGACTCTTGCTTTTGAAATGTCTTGTGCGCTACTTAGGATTGTCATTGATTGGCATTCATGCTGACATATGCTATGCCTTGCATACTTTAAGCAGGTTGTTATATATTTGAGGCCTAGATGCATCTCCCCTTGTTGGTTTTCTGTAGTGTTCGCTTGAGAACAAGCAACGGTTTAAGCATAGGGGAGTTTGATAAGTTCGTAAAATGCACTCTATTTTAAGGTCATTTTATACCATTGTTAGGGAGAATTATGCACTTTATGTTATAATCTATATTCCTTTTACCGTATTACGCTTGGGTATGGTTCTCTTATGTGTTTTGCAGGTTTTTGGACCGTTGCGTCCTTATTTTGATCCTAGTTAAGCCTATTTTGACTCTCCACGGATACCCCTAAGTTGCTATACTTATGGAAGGAAGACAGAACAGAAGAATCTCGAGCTAGAGTTTACTGTGGTCCCACCGCGCTGAAGGCCATAGTCTGTAGTGTCCTCATGTCTCCTGAGGCTTTTTGTTTTCTCGCGGTTTTTCAACTTCCTGGTCATTTTAATGCCATTATTTCTCATGATTGTTTGACTTCAAGGGGTTTCGCTATGAAAAATGTTGATTACAACCTCATTTCAACATCCATCACTCCATTTTCCTCTCTTCAATTCTATCAACTAGATTAGGATCTTAGAAACAAAGAGTGAGTTGATGTGAAGATTTGCAAGGATTTTATGTCGAGTTTGCAATCAACGGATGCAAGTGCGTTACTTGGCTGAGCATTTCTTTTCTCCTCTCCTCTCTTCTCATTATCTTTTGATTTATGTTTTTGTAATTTTGATTATCTTTTGTTGTTTTGATTTGGGATTTATGTAGATACTAGTTATGTTCTTGATCTGGTGTTAATCTCTTTGAGCATTTTGGAATTGTTGGATTGTTTTATTGGATCCTTGATGTTTATGGTCTTGTAAGAAACTTGATCACCTTCATGCATGTTTTGGATATTGGATAAAGAACTGAAAGGTGAAATTCGATACTAGAACCCTAGTGACTTGATTGGATGATGTCTTGAGAAAGAAATATGAATTGCGAAGTCATAAATTTGATAATCACATGCTTAATTATCCTAAACAAATTAGGAGCCGTTGAGAATGTTAATTGGTTAGATTTAAGTATTTCACTTCACCTTGAAAGAGGGTTGTGAAACTTCGATTATCGGTTTTAAAATAATCTATTGAGGAAGAAATGCTGGATTGATACATGACTCGAGAGATTGCTAGTTTTCTATAATTTCTTGATTTTTCATCCATTACAGTAGATAGTTGATTAGTTTAATTGCAACATCAAGTATTGATCCGCTTATCCTATCATGATAGAATATGATAGAACAGCTTGACCAAGTCTCTGTGGGATCAACCTTGATTTGCTACATTGGTATCATGCGCTTGTGGCACTATTAAATTTTTAGCACCATTGACGAGGACTAGAATTGAATATTGGGTTTTGATCAATAAGTTTGACTAAGCATTTTTTTTCTTATAAAAAAAATAAAAAATTGGACATTAAAAGAAAAAAATTTGACAGAAAAAAAACCATGGCCATTCTCCATTTTTTCCAATTTGAGCATGAATTACTTTGGAGGTATTTTAAACGTGTCCATTCGTTTCTTGCTCATTGTGATTACTGTGTTGGTAAATGGGAAATTTTAGATATTGTTGATAAAGGTGTGAACAGTGAAACTCAAGCACTTTTAGGGTATTGGGCTTTCATGGTAAAAATGTTAATGTGAGTGGATTGCTGGGATTCATTTGAATTTGAGAAGGCTGGTTGTGTTTCTGGCTATTTGTCCCTTGATCCTTGTGCATTCTATTCATGATCTTATTATGCCCCTAATTGGTGTCACTTGTATAATTCTTTTGACCATGATTTCCATATGTGTCCTTATTATGTATGCTATGCTCAACCTAACTTTGCATCACCCTAGGACAATACTGATGTTGTCTTCACTTTACCTGATTCGCCATTTCCTTTAGCTCAGTGTACAAGGCCTAATGCGGGTGAACTTCTTAGGGTAGTTACTAGATTTAGTGTTACTGATGCATGTTTTCAGTTAGATGACACTTTTGATAAGGTGAACGATCTAGTTGAGATACCTTTAGAGGGGTCACATGATGTGTTTATGCATAAGGAGTCTCCTTTCCTTGGTTGTAATAATGTTCTCGCTAATCCCCTTGAACATTCCAATATTTCACCTATTACTTCATTACCCTTTTCTTCTCTCGAGTATTATATTGACATGCCGATTGAAAATCCTATGATTTGATATGGTAATCTTGGTTTGGGTCATCAGGATAACAAGCTTAATATGCTTGGTCGCAATGTTGATAATTTTATGTCCCTAGATTAATTTAGTTGATATAATCCATCCCTTAACCCATATTACATGTACCTAGTGGATAAGCCTGAAAGAATGATGTGGAATACCTTCTTTGATTTCACTTTTGATATTTCTATTATATTTGGTTTGATAAAGCGAGGACTAACTTGCTTTGTTATATTCATATTTATACTCTCTTATAGCCAAACTTGTAAGCCCCATGCTGAGCGTTTGACAAGCTTTTGTAGGCCTTAACTACATCTGATTTAATGAGTCGAGTCTGGAAGCTGTGATAGAGTGGTTGATGCATGCACCATTTGCCCTGTTTACGAGGAGGCCTTAGCTTAGGTGTGCCCAACACCTAACCTAGTCAGACTGTTGTCTTTTGGTTTTTCATTCTCCTTCATTCTTTCCTTTGAATAATAATACTTTATCCAAGCATAGGGGAAGGGTAGTTTCATGTTTTCTATTTTGGTTATTAGTTGCATATTTATTAGAGCATATAGTTTTAGGTTTCCTTTTTGTTTGCTTTAGTGTGTTATATTCAGTTGATTTTAGATTTTCATATAGAATTGTATATAGAGATGTGAAGGATAGGTTTGATGTAACCTCACATGATGCTTTTCTTTAGGCAGGATAGCTTTCATAAGCTTGAGTAAATTTTGTTGTGAAATCCCTTTTGGTGCTAAAATTTTTCAAGATTTTGTAAATATTTCTTATTTTGACCGTTGTCTTGTTTGAGAACTCTGTTATCCCTTGGAGTCGTTAGCACTAATATTGATACATGATATTCATTTTATAAGTTAACTATGAGTTTGGAGGATATCCTGTGAGATTTTGAGCCCTATTTAGATTAGTTCATTATATGTAGTTTTATGTCTCTTTCATGTGCGTGACTCTTCCATGTTGCATCTCTATAACTTCCCTGCATTCTTGTTCAGAACCACATTAGCATGTACATAGTTGATGATATGATAGAGGCATTCTTTCTTTGGTCATTTTAGCCACATAGCCAAATAACTTATCCTTAGTGTTGCATGTTTTTTTCCCCTTGCTAGCCCCTTTGAGCTATGATCCTTTTCTTGTTGTGATCCCTTCATCTTAACCCTTGGCCAAACACATATTCCTACCTTTAAGCCAAATCTATAGAGCATGACTTCATCTATTTAGTGGTTGATGTTGGGGATAATTAAGTTGAAGGTGGTTTTCGTATGTTGGTTTGTTGAGGGATTGATAACATTGAGCATTTGCTTTGGTTCCATCTTGTTTGGATTGTGTATATATGTATTCGGTTCTGAGTTGATAGTTAGCGATCATATGCCTTTCAACAATTGAAATTCTTATTTAATTTTCCAAAACAAGAAAAAAAAACCAGAAAAATCACGTAAAAAAGCAACAAAAAAAAGGGGAAGAAAAAGGAAAAAAATTAAGTGATTGGCGTTGGATATGTAAATAGCATGAATTGCTTTCTTTGCTAACTCATTTCCTATTTCATTCGTTGGGATATATTCATTGTATTGTTAAGGTTTGGAGAGTTGGTGAACTTCATGGTTTCTTGGTGCTTTGATTGGTTGCTCCCTCGTCACTTAGCAAAGTAGCTCTATATTGTCCCAAATGCATTTGTCCACTCCTTTGCCTTAACTTTTCTAGCCACATTACAACCTATTTCAAGTCTTCTTTATTGTCTCATGCACATTGCATTCCTAGGGGTGGAGAATTTGAGAGTCTTGGCAAGCAAATGACAGATCGCACCTTTAGAATGAGTCTTGAGTGAACCAATGGTATATTTTATACACATGAGCAAGAGTGATTCATATTTTCTGAAAGTGAGATTCTACCAGTCCATTTGGTTCTAATCAATTTCATGTGCTTGCATGACATGCATTGTGGTTCTTTGGGGTGTGATCAAATTTTAAATCGAGCTTGTGGTCTCGTATGTTTTTTAAAACATTCACCTACTCTTGCTTTTGAAATGTCTTATGCACTACTTGGGATTGTCATTGATTAGGATTCATGTTTGAGATATGCTATGCCCTGCCCACTTTAAGCAGGTTGTTATATATTTGAGGCCTAGGTGCATCTCCCCTTGTTGGTTTTTTATAGTGTTCGCTTGAGAACAAGCAACGGTTTAAGCATAGAGGAGTTTGATAAGTTCGTAAAGTGCACTCTATTTTAACATCATTTTATACCATTTTTAGGGAGAATTATGCCCTTTATGTTATAATCTATATTCCGTTTGTCGCATTACGCTTGCGTATGGTTCTTTTCTGTGTTTCGCAGGTTTTTGGACCATTTTGTCCTTATTTTGACCCTATTTGGGCGTATTTTGACTCCCTACTGATACCCCTAAGTTGCTATACTTGTGGAAGGAAGACAGAACAGAAGAACCTCGAGCTAGAGTTGACCGTGATCCCACCATGGTGAAGGCCATAGTCCGTAGTGTCCTCATGTCTCCTGAGGCTTTTTGTTTTCTCGCAGCTTTTCATCTTCCATGTAGCCTTAATGCAATTATTTCTTGCGATTGTGCAATTACTAGGGTGTTTCACTATGAAAAGTGTTGTTTACAACCTCATTTCAACATCCATCTTTCCATTTTCCTATCTTCAAGTTCATCAATTAGATTAGGATTTCAGAAACAAAGAGTGAATTGACGTGAAGATTTGCAAGGATCCCATGCTGGGTTTGCAATCGATGGATGCAAGTGCGTTAATTGGCTGAGCATTTCTTTTCTATTCTCTTGTCTTTTCTTATTATCTTTTGATTAATGTTTTTATAATTTTGATTATCTTTTGTTGTTTTGATTTTGGATTTATGCAGATACTAGCTACGCTCTTTTCTTGATGTTAATCTCTTTGAGCATTTTGGAATTGTTGGATTGTTTTATTGGATCCTAGATGTTTATTGTCTTACAGGAAACTTGATCACCTTCTTGCTTGTTTTGGGTATTAGATGAAGGACTGAAAGGTGAAATTTAGTACTGGAACCCAAGATTTGAATTGATTATGTGATGTCTTGAGAAAGAATTATGAATTGAGAACTCACAAATTTGATAATCGCATGCTTAATGATCCTAAACAAATAAGGAGCCCTTGAGAGTGGTAATTGATTAGATTTAAGTATTTCACTTCACCTTGAAAGAGGGTTGCGATACCTCGAGTATCAGTTTTTAAATAATCTATTGAGGAAGAAATGCTCGACTCGAGAGATTGCTAGTTTTGTATAATTTCTTGATTTTATATCAATTAGATTAGATAGGTGATTAATTTAATTGCAATATCAAGTATTGATTTGCTTACCCTATCTTGATAGAATATAACAGAATAGCTTGACCAAGTCTCTACGGGACAAACCTTGATTTTCTACATTGCTATCGTGTGCCCTATCAAGTTTTTGGCACCGTTGCCGAGGGCCAGTGTCGAATATTGGGTCTTGCTCAACAAGTTTGACTAAGCATTTTGTTTTCTTTGAAAAAAAACCAAAAAATTTTGGAAATTAAAAGAAAAAGTTTTTAAAGAAAAAAAAAAACCATGGTCATTCTCCATTTTTTCCCAATTTGAACATGAATTACTTGGGAGGTATTTCAAAGGTTTGCATTCGTTTCTTGCTCATTATGATTATTGTGTTGGTAAATGGAAAATTTTAGACATCGTTGATGAGGGTGTGAATAGTGAAACTTGAGCTCTTTTAGGATATTGGGGTTTTCATGGTAAAAATGTTGATGTGAGTGGATTGCTTAGAATTCATTTGAATTTGAGAAGGCTAGTTCTGTTTCTAGCTATTTGTTCCATGATCCTTCTGTGTTCTATTCTAGATCTTAATATGCCCCTCTTTGGGGTGACTTGTGTAATTCTTCTGATCACGATATACATTTGTGTCCTTATTATGCATGCTATGCTCAACCTAACGTTGTATCACCCTGGGACAATGCTGATGTTGTCTTAACCTTGCCTGATTTATCATTTTCTTTAGCTCAGTGCACGAGGGCCAAGAAGGGTGATTTGGTGTTATTAATGCATGTTTTTAGTTAAATGACATTTTTGATGAGGTGCACAATCTAGTTGAGACACAATTGGAGAGGTCATGTGATGGGTTTA
>NCQT01102881.1:3652-14066 GCA_002740465.1 Stenocereus thurberi
TGGCCGAATATGCCACAAAAGCTGCATTTGGAAGGAAGCCATTCGAACTTCACTAGTTGTCGAATTAAGACATCCTTTTCATTAAAGGATTCCACATACTCAGAGAATGAACCATCTAAAGGGACATCAATCAATAGTCTTGCATAGTTAAGCATGGATTTATCAGCTGTGTATTTATCAGTTTTTAGGGGGCGTCCAATCAGGCTTCCAATCTTGCTCAAGCTTCCTAAACCCTAGTACTTGATATCTAAATCAGGAAGCTGTACCCATAAGGGTAAAGACTTGATAGATTTAGTATGGAGGTCCATCTCTCGATTGCAGCTTTTGATAATAAAAGGCTTGCTATTAGAATAACAGACTCCTTTCCTCTCTACTTCCATTTTATCCTGCAAGTGTAAGAATCTGACCATGTATAGCCCTCTTCTTACTTGAATTATTTTGTTGAGCTTATAGGCTCCCTATATCCGATTTATATATCCTTCAATAACTTCTAGGAGGGGGTTTGCACCCAGTGCTGCACAAAGCACTGCTGTATTTCAGTAATCAATTTCGGGCTCAACATCTTCCTGAACTAGCTGGGCATACTTATTTCCATTGATAATCAGCGCAGGAATAAAATTCAAGGCACTACCATCATCCAAACCAACTAAAGAAGCATAGGTGATGATATGGGTTACCTACGGTGGAGAAGAAGCTGGAGCGGGGTTCGACCCAATTATGTTCGACTTAGGGTTGCCTTCAATGTCAATATAAGCGAACGTGGGGCTTCTGGTGTAGATACATAAGGGGATACTACGACAACTGAAGATGAATCTCCTGCAATTGGCTTTAAAACTACTACTAGCAAGCTAGAGTTGGGTATCATTCTTAGTTGCCCCCATTTCCCCCCGGCCATGGCACTGTCCGAGAGGAGCTCGAGAGGGAGCTAGGGTTCGTATTATATGTATATATAGATATATATATACGCGCACACACACATATATATCATGTACATATACGTATGTACGTATGTATGTATGTATACACACACACACACACACACACACACACACACACATATATATACATACATATATACATACATACATACATATATATATACATATGCATATATATATGTATATATATTGATGTATGTTTGTATATATGCATATATGTGTGTGTGTGTGTATATATATATAGACACACACACACACACATACATACATACATAGATACACACATACATGTGTGTGTGTGTGTGTGTATACATAAATACATATATATATATATATGTATGTATGTATGTATATATAGACACACACACATAGATATACATACATAGATATATATACACATATACATACATGCATACGCACGCAGACATACACAGACACATACATAGATACACAGACACACACAAGCACATACACACACACATGTGGGGCTTCTCAGGTATGATGAATTTCTCCATATGATGAGTGGGATGAATGAAACTTGGCCGTTCATGCTGATCTTGCAGTTAAGAATAAACCCACCTCACGTGGGCCTTATTTTAAACAATTTTGCATTCTCTCTCTTCCTCCTCTGACCATTGGCCGTGCTTCCTTCTTTGTTGGTGCTGCTTGTTCGTTGCCTTGTTGATTCATCTCTCTCTCGCGCGCTCTCTCTCTGTGACTCTCTTTGTCTAGACTCGCTCTTCGTCCTCGTTGCCAATGCCTATGTGACTGCAATATTAAGCTTCAGTTAGGATAGGAGGTAGGATTACTCAAGCTAAATCATTAAATAATCTATAATCATGGTTAGTTAAGGTAAGTAAATTATGAATCACTATGTCGTTCTTGCTAGGTTTGAGTTATTCTTAGCTAGATATGCCCTAAATTGCACAAAATTGATATTTGTGCTAGATTTTGACTTTTATTATGTTACATCCTCCTTATGTTGGTGTGAATTATATGCTTTGAATGGATTGTAGTAGACTGGTTCTTGTTTTTAATTAAGTCAAGTTCTCTAGGTTTTGAGTTATAAGAGTGATGATACTTACATCTACTACATTGCTTAACCTTCTTTCGTTGCATGATATTTTATCAGTACGTTCTTCTTTTTTGTTACATCTACTTAAATATTGTGTAAAACATTCATCAGATAGTTACAGTTGAAGGGATTCAGCAAGTGCAGGTGTTGCAGAGTTGCTTCATTAAAAAATAATTCTAGTACGTATCTTATTAATTGATTCCGATGGAGGTAATTTACTGAGATGTTGTCCACTTCTGTTTGTTATTGTTAACCTTTCGCTTTCTGAATATTTACCTAGGACATGTCCAACCATCGATCCCAATAGTTACTAATTTATTGACTGATGCCAAAGGCAAATGGGTACCAAACTAGGATGATAAGACGCTTGTATTTGAGGCCGGGCATGGTGTTTGATAGGGTAAAAGGTTGTCTTGAATTCTATAAGAACTACTCCGTTTATGTTAGCTTTAGTACTCACAGTGGTCCTATTGGGAAGAATAAGTTGAGGAAGTGTTAGAAATAGTTTGTGTGCTTTAAACAAGGATTTTGGGAACCGGCAAAGATGCAGGAAATTGCTAATGTTTACCATTGATGCTATACCCCAAGCAACAAACAGTGCTGATAGGAGAACACTGAAAAGAAAGAGAGTCGAGACAAGAAAAGGGTGCGAAGCTCGTCTTGTTTTGAGGTTGACTGACTATAGGAAGTTTGAGAAAATCAAATTCTACAAAGATCATGTTCACCCTCCGTGCACACCCAACAGGAGGCAATTTCTCACTTTAAATAGAACTATCAGTACTGTCCATAAAGAGATGATATGCAAATATTCTAGAGCTAACATAGTACCGTCAAAGGTTTCTCACCTCCTGAAAGAGCAGGTTGATGTCTACAAAACATCGACTGCATGTAGAAGGACTTATAGAATTATCATAGAGCCCTGTAAGCTCTTATCAAAGACACATACGTGCATATGTTTATAGACATAATGAAGAAAAGCAGGAAGTCGACCCTATTGCTTCTTTAACTATCAGGCTAATAAAGAGAACAGGTTGAAGAATGTATTTTGGTTAGACTCTAAGCAGAAGAAGCTACACCCTCTTCAGTGACATCCTGTCGTTCGATACGACCTACAAGACCAATAGGTATTCAATGGTGTTTTCCTCCTTTTGTCGTATTAAATCACCATAGACAGCTTATTTGCTCTAAGGTTGGTTCATTGAGCAATGAGAAGATGGAGTCATTTCTCTAGATGTTTAACAACTTTCTAATTGCTATGGAAAGTCACATGTCAAAAATTATGATCACAGATCAATATCTAGTGATCAGACAAACAATAGCAAATATTTTTGATACATCAATCTATTAATTCTACATGTGGCATATCATAAGAAAACTTCTTAAGAAAGTGGATCGTATGTTGAACAGCTACGGCGATTTTATGGAGCACATCATGGGATGTGTCTGGGCATGAAACTCTCCCAACGGGTTTGAAGTGTCTTGGGGGGGATGTTAGAGGAATTTAATCTAGCTAAGAACGAGTGGTTACACCAAATATATGACATTCGAGACCTTTAGGTGCATGCTTACTTCGAAGAGGACTTCTTGGAGAGCGTTTTGAGGACAACGTCACGTTATGAGAGTGAAAATTCTATGTTCGGTTCCCTAATGTGTCCTAAACTTAGGCTAGTAGAATTTTGGGTCCGGTTTATACATGTTGTTAATTCACAATGCCATCATGAGAGGACAGCATAAAATGCTTTTTTGACCTCCTTTTCGGAACTGAAGACATCCTATGAGATAGAGAAGTATGCCAGAAACATCCGCACTTGCACTAACTTGTATGCGTTCTAGAGATAGTTGCAGGTTGAATGTATTCTCATGTGCAAGGTATTACCAATGTAGAGGAAGATCCCACCTACAAGATCAAGCACAATTTCAAGAACAAAAAGAGGATCTACTATGTGGTGCATCATAAGGAATCCCTCGAATGTCAGTGCTCATGCCATTTTTCAACTCAAACGGAATTCCATATGCTTATGTCTACTAGTTTTCATGTCTAATTTGCTAGAAGAAATTCTACCAGCATATATCATTAATAGATGGCCAACGATGGCAGCAAAAGTGTGTATATAAGAGTTTGACAATGTTTTAGCAGATGCTTATGGAGAAATAGTCGTGCAAAATAACCTGATATCTGACTCGCAGCCTTAGTTTTATAAGTTTGTGAATCTGGCTTAGTGTGACTTCACAAAGTTACAGGTGTACTTGAGTTCCATAACTTCAGCCGAGCATGAGTTTTACGATTGGTTGGTCAGGAAGTAAGTAATGTAACAACGAATCTACAGGCCTACTTTAGATTTGCTGTTCTGGAACTCATTGATACACATCCACCTCTGATGTCCCTAACTAAAGGAAGAGGAAAGAAGATGAAGACAGGGATTGCCTTTGAGCAGTAAACATACATAATGATGTGCCACTCCTGTAATCTAGTTACTTTGCGTGATAGTAGAAACTGTCTAGATAGGAGACACTAGTGTATTATCTCAAAGGTGTGTATGGCTTCTGTGTTTCTTTTAAAAATATTTCAGTTTTGTGATTTATGCATTGTTTTTTTTTTTGACATTTTACATATTTTTTCCATTATCTATAGATTATCATCCCCGCTCAGGATCATTCCTCTTATTTTATCTTGGTGGTCCGAAGTGGGTATTAACGTTGGAGAAACCCTCTACATGTCGTCAGATTCCGTCAGAATCAAGTTAGTAGTTATTGATTAATAGTATTTGTTTTAGTGATCATTAGTGTTGTTTTTGGTGATCAATTGATGGAAATATGGGAATGTGCTGCTAAGTCATAACGTATGTCCTCACTTATAAACAGAACCAGTGATCAAGAAGATAAGTTTTATGATGATCACTGTAAATATGTTGATTTTTGATGAAAATATCATGAAATATAGTTGTATAAACTTTTATTTTGTTGTATTTAGTGTTTACTCTCATAAGAAATAATAGTATATGTCTTTTGAAATAATCATTTCTATTAGTGATCAACCATTCTAGCTTGGCTTATCATTAGAGTTATGTTTGGTGATCCATATATCTGTTTGTGGTTATCAACATCAATATGTTGGTTTTTTATGAAACATATTCTTAATGATTATTGGATGAGCTTATATCATTGTATTTGCGATTTACTCTTATCAAGAATCATAGTATGTGTTTTTATAAATGATATCGATTGGTGATCAACAGGTGCAGTCTTGGTGATGATTAGAACTATCTTTGGTGATTACTAGATCTTTGCTATGGTGATCAACATGTTCTTAATTATAGTTGGTTAGTAATTACTAGGTATTATTTTATTGATTATTAGTATTACTTTTCGTGATGCTTAGAACTATGGTTGGTGACCAATAGATGTGTTTACAGTGATCAACACAAATATGTTGGTAGGTGATAATGTACGTCTTCACCTAATCAACTTAGTAAGTGATCAACAGATGTAGTTCTGCTGATCTTTACAACTATGACTTCCCTTAGAAACATAGTCACCTGGGTTTATTTGCTTGCGCTTTAGCTTTATAATGATTAAGAATCATAATATATATTTTTACTTATGGTTTTATTAATTGATCAAATGTATACTTTCATATAATGTTTGATTAGATGTAATCAACCTAGTAATGCAAATAAGTTTGTAATTGCATTTTTCATTACCTTATTTGGTTTTATATGACTTTTATAATAAAAAAACTATCTTATAATTGTGATTATCACAAACTAAGTAATCATGATTGCATGCAAAGTTGATTGTATTATATTGTCATTACATTACATCTAACCAAATATCACAGCAGCGATTAGCAGAATTATGTTTGGTGATCGTTCTTTATATCTTCCTAAATTGAGTGGAATGATAGATTTTGATAAACTGGAAAAGTAATAAAAGCCATATAGTTTGCAAAAAACATACTTGTATTTTACACACATGTTCAGTAATTATTGTCCAAACAAAAGAAACTAGGCAAGTAAAACCTAAACCTTCTTTGGAGCCTTCAGTTTGTGGAAAATTCTCGAACTCCTTGAAATATTTTACTCTTTTGATTGATGTAAATCTTGCTCTATTTTACTCATAGTTGATTGTGTAGTGATAGTAGACACTCTAAAACATTGATCTTTGGATCCTGAGTAGAAAAATAATACAATAGGAATTAATAAGGTGCTCATTTTCTGTTTACTATGCAAACAAAAATTATGACGAGCTACTTAAATCATTCGATTTCAGGCTAGACTGCCACTTTGCTACTTCCGTAATGTACTCTCTATGTGTCTCATAGAAAATATGCCATAGTTTGTGACATTTGTTTTTGTCTTCCATGACATTATCAAGTGGACATACTTTAGGTTCTTGATATTTTCGCATTTTAGATGATCTTTTCCCTGCAAGTAATGTCTGACTCCCTTCGCCTATAAAAGCTTCAAAATTGTATATTACTAGAATTACAATATAATCACATTAGGACAATATAAATATAATAGTTTTCAAAGTCACCCATTTTTCTGAAAATTCTCAATATGCCGTCGTGAACATTATCCCTATGATCATATTATCAATGATCTCAAGCTTGTCGTCTCTCGAGTTCAAGCAGACTAAGAACAAATGTCATTTGTGGTGTATGGGGATGAAACACTATTTTATTTTTTAAGGAAAAAGCAAAAGTCATGCACACAATAGTGGATATGAAAACTAGCAATTAGTAGTTTTTTAAGAAGGTGAGTGTATTAAAGCATTTATTGCTCTGAGAACTTACCAAGTCAACTTATTTGATTTTTATCAAAGGACATCTCCTTAATTCATTATCTATTATTTCCTTGAATTCTTCATATCTTTCCTTGAAGGTTTTTATTTGCAACATGTCCTTAGTAAAGAAATGTTGTAAGGGAAGAACATAATCAATGCTTTATGTAACAATATGTAATGTCGAATATAGAACATTCTAGCTTGTAAATTCACTAGACTACATATTTTGATCACTCAAAGTTTTCTTTAATCACTAATTTATCATTATTGACCACTAAATTGATCATAATGGACTTACACTTTGATCATATGTTAGGAACAATCTACTCGGAGTAGCAAGATCCCTTTTTCTCTCTAAGTCATTCAATATGGCAAACCATAGGTTGATTATATTCATATCTACATCTTCTCCTGGCTTCATTATGCACATGAAGCCCCCCGGTTATCTCCTTTTCATAAGCATCGAACAAAGGTTCACTAGACAAAAAAAAACCACTGCACATTTATTAGAAAATGTGGACATATCTAGATAACTAATAATGACTTTTACTCCAACTGATCACAAATAAAATGCCAAAATGACGACCAATAGGATAATGACTAAATCTTGTGCCAACACATCAGTAATCAAATATCTATGTATCAACAACTTGATAAAGATCCAATTGTAGCAATGAGGAAAATACAATCATTTAGTTTATTCCTCATCATTTGTATTTGTAATACTCCCAGCACCTAGGGTCAAGAGCGTTACGTTTTCTTACTTCTTACTTAATTTCTGGGATGAAACAGACAGAGTTTTCCCTAAAAACTGACCATTTTCAGGCTAAAAGCCTTACAATAATCCCCTTTTAATCAACGGAAGTGCATAACATTTAAAAGAAGCTCAACGGCCACACGCTGAAGTTCATAACTCAACGAGCCACCCACTCTGAGTGCACCAAACAGAATAGTTCTTTAATATATGAAAAGTAAAAGATACAACTCAACGGTCTATACAACTGGAGTACTAGGGTTTACATCCCAAAACACAACTAATTTTGAATAAAGACATCTAACTAATCAGATGGTTGGCTCACACGGCCATACAGAGCGACTCATATACAATATTCATTATATGAGCTAGAAAACTTAGTTTACAACAATTACAAACTAAGAATACGTTACATCACATCGTTAAACACATGAATCTACTTCTATATAGCACACATGACCCTTTTTCAAGTAGGGGGTAGACTCCAGCTCGCGTAAGTAGCTTGACTTCCACCTATCATAACAAAAGCCTGGGGAAAAGGGGGAAAAAGTAATGGGATGAGCAACCACACGCTTAGTGAGAATTCCCCTACTCCCCAAAACTAAAACAGTTATAGGAAATAATACTAATAATAGCCACATATCATGGATTCATACTTTACCATAATATTAGGCAATCAAGTCCCCAAGGAGGGATTACCTCTCATGTACTTTACACTAGCCCATCAAGTGATTCCTAGGCCCTTAATGACCATCCTGCGTTTCTAACTAGCATTCAAGCACATAATCATGTAACACAAGAATGAATATTATGCCTTTAATCACAATTGGGAAAAACATAGTGACTCACATTATATGCTAAGAACTTATAAGTCATGCAAACTTCCTTAAAAATTACAACTTTTCTAAAAACTCATGAGGCACTCAAACTGGTAAGAAGAGCTTTGCAAGAAACATTCTTTCTTAAGAAATACACCGTTACAAACGTAAATGTTCATTGCATTGCTAGGATGTAACCAACTACACTTGAAATTCATGTAAATTATATTCAGAATACATTCATAAAATATATGCAGGTTAGGTGCATTTAAAAGCTTTCTTATTTTCTTAAAAACGCCTTACTTGGCCTCTTGAGAGGCTCGTATTCCTTTTGAAATAACTTCTTTTCCTTTCTGAACTACTTAGAATGGTAAATTGCCAAATTTCCTATTTATTAGGAACATACTTATAACATAAAAACATCTTATTGTGCTCGCTAATGGAGGTCAACACCGCCCTTAATTGAGATCATCACTCTTAATCTACAATATCCCTGGGGTATACGTATTCAACTTTTGGCCAAAATGCGTCTTAGCAGAGCGACTTTGACCTCGATACTGTCCTCTATGGGGCAACAGGTCACAACAGGATAGCCATATCCTGAGTCTAGTCTCCCTCAAGGTTTTCTTACGCGTCATACATTATAACTCATCTGGGGAACAGCTCACACCAAGATAATTCATATCTTGAGTC
Organism: Stenocereus thurberi; assembly: GCA_002740465.1. Lineage (NCBI taxonomy): Eukaryota > Viridiplantae > Streptophyta > Magnoliopsida > Caryophyllales > Cactaceae > Stenocereus > Stenocereus thurberi. The sequence goes on from NCQT01102881.1 coordinate 12,716, forward strand.
CAGTTCCTAACTTTTCTTTAGGGGGAACAGCTCACGCCATCTTTTCGTCCAGTTTTCAGGAATAGCTCACACCAAGATAACTCATATCTTGAGTCCAGTTCCTACCATCTGGCCAATTGGCTAGCACTTTCTTAGCCTTTAAGATCGTATTTCATTTCTCTCTCTTTTTTTTTTCAAATGCTTACTTTGCTGAAACTTACTTTTTAACGAAACGACCATAACCTTTTCAAATGTTTATAGTTCATTCGTTTTTGGCTTAAACACTTCTTATAAATGGAATAAGTTTACTAACTCGCAAATCGACTTCGTAAATAGCGTAAAAGCTTCTTATAAATGTAATAAGTTTGCTAACTCGTAAATCGACTTCGTAAATAGCTTAAAAGCTTCTTATAGACGTTGTAGGTTTATTAACACATAAATCAACTTCCTTTGAAACTTGAAAGCTTCTTAAAAACGTAATAAGCTTGTCAAATCGTAAAACGATTTCGTTTCTAACTTAAATGCTTTGTATAAACATAACACGGCTACCAACTCACAAAATGACTTCGTTTTTAACTTAAGAAACTTCTTATGGACGTAAAACATTTGCTAATTTGTAAAACGACTTCATTTCTAACTTAAAAGCTTCGTATAAACGTAATACATTTATTAACTCGTAAAACGACTTCCTTTTAGACTTAAAACCTTCTTATAAAGGCAATAAGTTGGTTAATACTTAAAACGACTTCATTTTGAACTTAAAATTTTCTTATAAACGTAACATGTTCACTAAATTGTAAAATGACTTAGTCTCTAACTTGAATGCTTCGTACAAACGTAATAACTTCACTAAATCATAAAACGACTTCGTTGTTAACTAAAAGGCTTTCTATGAACGTAATATGGTTGCCTAACCATAAAACGACTTTGTTTCTACCTTGAAAGCTTCGTATAAGCGTAACTGGGTTGCTAAATCATAAAAACACCTTCGTTTCTAACTTAAAAGTTTCGTATAGACTTATTAAGGTTGCTAAATCATAAAACGACTTCGTTTTCTAACTTGAAAGCTTCATATAAACTTAATAAGGTTGCTAAATAGTAAAATGACTTCGTTTTCAACTTAAAAGCTTCTTATTAATATAAAACGATTGCTAACTTGTAAAACCACTTCACTTTTTAGCCAAAAAGCTTCTTTAAATGTAATACATTTGCTAAATCGTAGATCGAAACTCGTTTGAGATATAACGTGCTTAGTTAACGTTTAATTCAAACTGAGTTCGAAATCGAAACCCATTTGAGACTTAAATACTTTGTTAGCAATAAACGCAGGCTAGATTCGTCTGAAAATTCCTTTTTAACTTAAAGAGAGGTG
>NCQT01102898.1:10698-26096 GCA_002740465.1 Stenocereus thurberi
CAAAGCTTCACTCAATTTATCCAGACCCTACAAAACAAAATAAAATCAATTAAAAACCTAAAAATACCAATTATAATGAGCGTAAATCAGGCATAAAAGTATCATAAAAATGACACATTTTTAGTACGAATAAATACCCCAATACGAGGATTTTGCTCAGCCTCGAGTAAAATAAGCTAAACTAACTAAAAGGAAATGAAAGATAAGAAAAAAAAAAATCCTAACTCACTGTTATAGGAATCATAGTTGCATTTAGCGCATGCAACAAGCCCTTTAAACCCCTCGGTTGCCCAAGTGGATGAGTGAGGTCTCGTGAGGGCTTTCAAGTAAAATACCCACAAAAATTATTTCAAAAATAAAATATTTTTGGTTTTTTCTCAAAGTTAATATGTACAGAAGTGGGGAAAGATATGTACACGTTCTAATCAACTAAATAACCCATGTAGCTAAGATATCGACTTGCAGAATGTACTTTAAAGCCTTCTACCCCATAAATGACATAAAATCATTAATTTTCATCCCACTGTACATCAAGATTGTGAATCCATCCCAGTGCTCGTGTGCAAGTGTATCATCATCCCAAGGTTTAGATTTAGCAGAATTAGACTCAATCCCACTTGACTAATACAACTACATTATTGACATGCTAACATTGGAAGCAAGCTTTTCCAGTCGCAGTATTGCCTCAAAGGGTAATGCCCAGTCGCACGTGCCTCAAAGGCTATGCCCCGTGGCGCATGCCTCAAAAGGATACTTGTCATTCCAAATTTTATTTCATCTCTTTTTCTTTTTGTCTTCTTTATTCATAATTTTTATTTATTATTTTTCTCAGAGTAATCATGTCACAAGCAAGTGAGATAGTCATTCATGGAAGTCTAAGACCTGAAGATAATGATGAAGAGATAAACAAAGATTTGATTAACATCTATAATGAACAATTGGGGTTAGAATTAGGGCTTAAAATGACACATTGAGGTCGGAGACTTTTCATGCACATCCTACTTACACATAAGCTAATAACTAAAGCACAGGGGATTTAAGTTAATCAGAAAGAGTCCGAAACGTCCCAAAAAAAATCTTCAAAATTTTTCAAAAATGGGCACCTCACCCCCACACCAAAATCTCATAATGTCCTCATTGTGGGAACTAAGGCGCTAAAAAGCTATCACATCAGCTATACAACCATAAAGCCATACTAAACCACAAATATATACAAACTAGGACATGATGAAAATAAAAAACCAAAAACATAAAAGAGCCAAAATCAAAATTAAAAGTACAACTAAAACCAAAACAAAAATAAACATACATATTTACAAAAACCAAAAACCAAAATCAAAACAAAAAAAAAAGTAAATGAAAAACAAAAACCATAACTAACCCAACCAAACTAAAACTAGACCAAGACACATATAACCAACAAAATAGAAACAACACAAGACTAAGGGGCTACAAAATACCAAACTAGAAAACAATATCAAACAAAACAAACTAACCATAACAAAACAAAGCAAAACTCAAAAGAAAAGAAATAAAACAGAAAATCAAAACACAACCACTAACACGCTAAAAATGAAACAAAAACAAACGATTAAACAAAAACTAGCAAAAGCCAAAACTCACAAAAATAAAGAAACACAACAAATCGAAACATAAAAACAATCCTAGATATCCATAACTAACAAGTATCACAAAATAATAACACAATCAAAGGTGATCATAGCCTGCACGGCTTAACAAATCCCAAATTACTCCTGAAGATCGATCACCCATCACAATTCATAGTCCAAATTATCCACAACTAAAGAAAAGAAAAGAAAAGGAGAGAAGGGTGGAACGATCATGCCAGGTCAGGTGTAAAAGTACACCTAAGCTATACCTCTGAAAATCTGCTTAGTTAGAGGTCTATGGAGTATCAGCCACTCCACAATAAGCTGAAAAGTGCAACTCAAATCAAAACTCGTTAAAGCATGTAGTAGCTTATCAAACAAAGAAGCCCAACTCTCAATCACATGGAAACAGTGAAAAGCATGAAGTTGAAGCCAAAAAGAGTACATCCACCTAGCCAATAAAGCACAAGTAAGGGCCCGCTTAAACTTATCAAATAGTTGAGCCCTATCAGAAAGGAAATGAATATACTCAAAATAAGCCAGTATTGAGGTTATTGGCTTAGAAACTATATTGTTATGAATGAGCATCTAGGCAAAATAGTAGGTACAAGGCTTACAAGTGTGCTAAGTCCAATATGCGCATGAGTCTGGTGTAAAGCAAAATTCGTAGTGGTAATGATCTCAGACTCAACAAATTCAGACTTGTAACATTCAAAAAGGAAGTCAGTTTGGATGGGGTCAAAAGAGAAGGACTCATAGCCAGCACAAATTCAGACGTAAGGCCCGCATGTGAAGCTGGGTTTAGGTTTCATTTTTATTTTTGTGTATTTTTTTACCTTTTTTTACACAACTTTCCTCAATTTATCCAAAACCTACAAAACAAAATAAAATCAATTAAAAACCTAAAAATAACAATTATAACGAGCATAAATCAGGCATAAAAATATCATAAAAATGACACATTTTTGGCACGAACAACTGTCGAAGGATTTGTGGCATGACTAGTCCCATTAAAATTGTGCACCATTCTTCATGAGTTGGTGGAATAGGTGGCGATGACTGGATAGGTTGGATATGAACTTTCTAATGTAAGCCAAACGACCTTGAAGATCTTACAAATCTTTGAGGTTTTTTGGGGTAGACATTTCTTGGATTGCCTTAATTTTGTCCTAGTCAATCTCGATGCCCCTATGTTGAACTATAAAGCCTAGGAACTTCCCTAAAGTGACATCAAATGCACACTTAAGCAAATTCATCTTTAGTTAACGTCTCCCTAGCCTATCAAAAATTTGACGAAGGTCTTGTAGGTGGTCCAATCTCCTTTTTTACTTGACCAAAAGATCATCAAGACAGTACTCCAGTACTTTATGCAACATGTTGTCAAAGATAGTTTGTAGTGCTCTTTGGTGTGTTGCTTTAGTGTTTCTAAACCAAAGGGCATCACATTATAGTAGAAGATGCCTTTGTTGTGCGAAAAGTTATGGTCTCTTGGTCTTCTAGTGCCATTTGGATTTGATTGTACCATGCAGTACAATCCGTAAAAGACAAGACATTGTGCCCCGTAGTTGAATCAATCATGAGATTAGTGACGGGGCAATGGGAAGTCATCTTTTGGGAAAGTGTTGTTGAGATCCCAGAAGTCCATACAGATGCAAAGTTGTCCGCTCTTCTTTCTTACAGGCGTAATATTTGGAATCCAAGTTGGGCATTTTACCGCATAAATGAATCCTGCATCTATGACTTTGCTGATCTCTTTTTCGATTTTAGGTACTAACTCTAGACAAAAATGTCGTTGAGGATGTTTTTTGGGTGAAACATCCCTCTTGAGGGCTAAGCGATGGACTGTGACTTTGAGATCAAGAGATGGCATTTCCTTATAACTCCATACAAACACATCCTTGTACTACGAGCAGAGATTTAAGTACTCCTTTTCTTTGTTGGGTGGATGCAAGGAACTTACACAGATAGGGCGATGTTCCTTGGTAATTTTGAGATTCAATTGCTTTAGATCATTGACTATAGATTGTTCCCTATCTTCAAGAGTTTTATGAATCTCTGTATGTTCTATTTCTAGCTCCACATTATTGGATTGTGATATGATTAGACGACTTCACTTCTTCTTGCTCATCTCCTATATCGGTGTCAGAATTACCTTGCTGACTAGTAAAAGCCACAGTGCACCTCTTCACCCTTAGTGAAGCATCTTTCTTCACATCAAGGGTCGAAAAGTGCCTTATGCGAGAAAAGGTATAACTTTGTACTTCGTTTCTATCCCCAAGTCGATTGAACACTAAATTCTTTTATTCTTAGGTTGGTGGCTTCAACAATTTCCTTCCTTTTGTGATTCTGTTGAATGCTGAAGGCTTTGGTTGTGCATGGCCTTTTATTCTCAACAACATAGAAGGCTTAGGATTTTGACCTTGCCCAATTCTAGTGAAGACAGATGGGCATTTCCTTGAGGTGGATGATTGTAACCTATCAGGTATAGAAGGTTTTGGACGAGGTTGAGAATTTCATCCTCACTCTTACCTGCTTCTTTAGCAGAGATGTGTTGAACCACATACTGTTTGTCCTTACGTCGCCCTGATATCCTGATTGATTGCGATAATGAATAACTAAGGCCCACTTTTGAGACTTCTACTAGGCCTCCTTATTATTGAGTCTTTTTCTACATTTTGTTGAGGCTATAGGTTTCCAGCTGCATTACTTTCCCCGTGACAGCAGGGTTTTTAAAATTCGAACCTGCCTTCCTCATAAGCTTATATGTATTTGGGTCGAATCCTTCCTTCGTTTGTGGATTTGGCAAGTCCTCTTGTTCATCTAGTAAGGTCTTGGAATAAGAGATAAATCCATGCAAAAGGGGTCAAATCACCTATGGCTGCTACACGCTTCGCATTGGCAATGTGACACTCTGTTTAAGGGTGCTTAAGTTAGCCCTGTTATCCTTGTTGATAGCTTTACCTCTAGCATTTCCACTTATGCACCAACTGAAGGGTGTTTCGGCTTCCTTGTAACAAGCTTAGCGAAGATATCTTAAGACCGGTAGCATGTTATTTGTGGAAAGCACCACTTGCTTAATAGCTTTGTTTAACAAGTTGGGCTATGGGCTCTTGTTCAACATCCCCTTTACAATACTATTGTTGTTTCATGCCGTCATGCTTTAGTACCATATAGGATATCTTTTTTTCCTTCAGCTCACCCTTACCTCTGGAGGAAATTATAGAGGGCATAGTCTCCTTAGGTGTAGTGCATTCTTTAAAGAATTTAGAATTAGCAAAATGCGACTGCGCCTTTGTAAATGGCTTGGCATCTCTGTTGATCTTCTTCTTGCCACCATCTTTAAAGAATTTAGAATTTGTAAAATGTGACTCAGCCTTTGTAAATGGCTTGACATCACCATTGATCTTCTTCTCGCTAGCACTGTAATACCTAAGACATTCATGGAGGATAAAAGCTACTATTCCATGCTCATAGAGCCACGAGCATCTAAATAACAATTTATAGGAAATTTTGAAGTCAATTACATGGAAGATTAAAGATGTTGATAAATCTACCTTTGTTAGCTCTAGGTGAATCATGCCGATTGCACGCTGACTCTCAAGGCTAAACCCTTAAATTACCATTTGGCTTTTAAAGTTTTTTTCCACTATGATCCCCAATTCATTTATTGTAGACTTAGGCATGATGTTAACAGATGAACCTCCGTCTACCAAGATGTGCTTGACTTTTTTTCTCCCTGAAATAGCTAGGCACAAATAAAGGTTGATTATGGGGTTTATAGCTAGTAACAAGTCATCATCAATGAAAGTGATAGTTGTGTTGCAAGCGGCATACTGGGCAAGGCCTTTTGAGGATTCTCCAATATCTTTGACCTAGTCAACATAAAGCTCTAGGTAGTGAAGGGTAGTAGCAACCCGCTGAAGCATCTCATTCGGTAAGCGAAAGATTTACCTCCAACCCATACATGCTACTAGTATGGTCTCTAAAATGGTCACTGTTTTATCATCCACTTTTAGAGAATTCTCCTAGTTTTCTTCGTCTCCCTCTTCCTTGTGTTCCAGCTTAGTACATGAGGTCATGTTAACGGTGACTCTATTGAAAAAGTCCATTGAGGAAAAATCTTCTAATGTGACAGGAACAAGCGACTTCTGCTTAAGTTGGTTCATAGTTTGAATGTCCTACTTTTTGTTTGTTTTTTAGCTCCTTTTATCCCTTAAACGCTAAGGTTTCTTCTTCCTCCCTTGTCTCTTTCTGCGGTGCAAGAGTGCCTACTAGGCCTTCCTTTGCTTCATGGGCCTTTGCCAAGAGTCCATCCTTCTTCGTCATCCTCTAGGACATCAATGGTGGGATCGTTTTCTATTAAAGGTATTTGCACTGTCATTGGAATGACCATTGGCTCGAAACTTCCAAACTATAGTACAAACAACTCCGTTCTTGGAGAATGGGTAAGATTAGATCTTACGTCTTAGTGGGTTGGGAAGATGAGGAATGCTCCAATTACACACGGATGCAATTAGCCTCAGCAGTGTCACCCAATTCCAATATGATCTTCCCTTCCCTAGCCAGTTGTATGATACACTCCTTGAGAAGAATACATTTCTCTAGAGGGTGACTAATAACCCTGTGATAGCGACAATACTTCTGATCATTTGTCCTTCTAGCCTCTTTTGGCCATTTTAGTTCAGGGAGTTCGATGATCTTGTTCTCAAGCAGGTCATCCAACATTTTGGACAAGTTCAAATCAAGAAATGATATTTCTTCTCTTGAAGCTCGTTCACTATGAGGCAGGTCTTTGTTTTGTCTTTAAAGTATGAAGCCTTCTTCTCTTTTGGCCTAGACTTTTCTGAAATCCACATGTGTTCTGAAGTAGGGGCAGTCATAGCTTCCTTTTTGGAGGCCTTTGGAGGGTTAGAACTCTTCTTGGAATTGCCTTTGCCTTTCTTGAGCTCATATGAGGAAGATGACTTGCTGCGATGATTTGCTATCTTCACTTCTATGTTATGTGTCTTGGTAGCCAGCGCTTGAAAGGTTGTCCTAGGCTTACTTATTTGCAAAACATAAAGCAAGTCCTACACCATGCCATAAGCACACATCTCAACAGTAAAGGCTTCAGGCAAATGATCTTTGCACTGAAGACAGAGAGATCTCTAACGAATGATATAATAAAGGACTGGTTAATCCTTCCACTACTTAGTATTTGTCAGCTTCGTCATATTAACATACTCGTAAGGAATTCATGTTCTATTTTTCCCCAGCTATTAATGGATTCGGGCTCCATGTCTATATACCAATTGGAAGCGATCCCTCTAGGAGATCCAACAAATTGCATCATCAACCTATCTCCCTTCATGCCAACATTGCGGCAGATGTTAATGAGGTAAGCTATGTGCTATTTATGATTTCCACCTTACCGTCAAATTGGTTCAATTTAATGGTTTTTTATGGGGCATACGAAAGACATCAATCATTTTTATATAAGGTTTTGTATACAGATGCAACTTGTGAGATCCTCCCCACAACTTAACCTTAATAACATTTGCAATTAGGCTTTGAATCTATTCAATATATAGTAAGCCCAATGAGGACTCCTTATTTTTTATGTGTTCGTCACCAGAGTGTTTACTACAATTAGACTCTTTGTTAGACTCTTCGCCATTCGAGCCTTTGGTAAAGGATTTGAATGGTTGCTTTTCCAGCTTCTTCACTAGACTAGCAATCTGCACACTTTGATGTTTGATTTGGGCATTTTTCTCTAGAGTCTCCTTAGCGAGCCTCTTTTAATGTTGCCTTCATGTTTGTTAACTATTCTTCTATGTTGGTCGCCGCTGTCACCATGATGGTGTAATGACAGAATTAGAAGACTCAGTCTCTGATTGAGCGAATGACTCCCTTAGAGATGGCGATAAGGAGTCACTGCTAGTATAGCCATGACTTTCTACACCGAAAGGTTGGATGGTAGGGTTTGCATGAACTTGGCGTCCATCCATCCCTTCAGAAATTGTTTGCTGCCTTTTAAAGCTAGAAATGGATTTTTTCTTCAAAGAATGAGAAGCGATTTTGTTGAATCCTTTAGGCAGGTTGGAGCCAAGGCCTTGGATTTTACGAGACTATTATGGTACAATTCCAATTGATTGCTTTATGGCAGTCAAAGTAGCGGCTTTTGCCATACTCCTAGTCATGACTCTGCTAGATGTAACATTAGTGGTTGCTGGTCCTTGAGATATGAATTGAACAGCTTTCCTTGAAGATTAAGGGATGACATTCTTATGGGCTATGTCGTCTTCAGGGGGAATGTAGAGTCTATGCTTCGAAGAAAGAGATGAGAGGCAGAGAATGTCCCCCCTGGCCTGACAGAAATTTGTACATACAAATTTTGAGCGTAAAATAAATTAGATAAGAAATTAAAAAACAAATTCAATTTTGGTATTTATGTCAAAGAATGAGTGCAATCTCTGTATAACTACTATAAGAACAAGTGTAAGAATTCCTATGATTCGATCTTCTTGAATAGTCTTGAATGAATTTGACCTCGAGAGAGGGCCTAAGAGCTTTAATTTCTATCAAGATATGAGTTTGATCTCTGAGAATAAACGACATGTATCTAGAGTGCTTGTTGTTTTCTTCCACAGAAAGTGCTTAAGCCCTTATGAGTTCTCTAGAATGTTCACACTAAAATTGGGGGGGGGGTAGCGCCCATTTTACAGAGGAGTCAGAGTTAGGGGTTTTCTCCGGTCATCTCTATTGATAATAATCATTCATTTCTGCATCATTTGTGACACATGTGGATTTTTAATTGGCCGCGATACGTTTCCATCAAATATTTAATTTAATGGATGATCGTAATTAATTTGAAACATGATATGCTGTAATTGGCCGAGATAAAGGTATTTAATTTTCTATATGGTGGGTGTTGGTTGGTCAGAGAAAATTTGATTTCTTGATGCTCTAAATGAAAGTGCTCATACCTTGACTTTCTACAAGAACACCACCTCCCAATGTGGGCCCTGCTTTCACGGAGTCTGAGGAGATTCAGGTGCAGGCAACCTTACCTCTACCGGCATCCCTGCCTGTAGATAGACTGATTCGAAGAAGCCCAAAAAAAAGATTTATGAAAACATTTTATTGAAAAAGGATTTTGTGAAAACATTTTACAAAAAAAAAAAAAAAAAAAAAACACTAAGGATAAGCAGCAGAGGATGAACTAAGAAAGACTTGTAAAGTAGGTGACAGTAGCTATGTAAACATAAGCGCAATATAGAAGAGGAAAGTACCATACCTTAACAAATATAGGTAGGCAAATCAATATCTCTTCTCAGATGTATGTACTACTTATATATAAGCATGAGGTATGGAAAAAAACCACAACCAAACATGCCCTACTACAATTGAATGACACCTATGAGGTCATCTTTGTGCTATCTAAGACCTAAATCCTACCCCGGCATAGTCTCCTATCATGAGCCATGTCCTCTACCAACCCTACAACTCTCAAGTCCTCTCTAATCATCTCGTTCAAGCTCTTCTTTGGTCGTCCCTTACCTTTCTACCTTCAGGGGTGTTAATCCTCTCGCATCTCCTCACTGGAGTTATAAGTGCTTAATGTTAATATTAATGACCCTCCATTTTTAGGGAAAATTATGTGCTTTATGTTATGGTTTATAAATTTTTTCCGTTTTATGCTTGGTTATGATTGTTTGATGATGTTTGTAAGATTTTAGACCATCTTACCCTTTTTTTGACCCTCACTCGAGTATATGTTGACCCCCACAGATGCCCCTGAGTTGCCATGCCCGTGGAACAAGAGAAGAGCAGCGAATTTTGGCTCCAGCCAACATCGCGGTCTGCCAGTGTTGGCTATCATGCCCATGGTGGAAGTATAACTATTAACCTGTTCGTTTTCCTTGGCTTTTATGGCTGAGAATGAACAAGGGGTGCTATATATGGACATACTCAGCAGCAGAAGAGGGAATCTACCATCCCATTCCATTCAATACCGCCATATAGTTAGGAGAAGACTTCATTTTTAGAGTGAGGGAGAGTAAGTAGAAGGCAGAGATTCGCAAGGAAGCGGGATCATGTTTGCAACTCGACGGATTCAAGCACGCGTTCGGGCTGAGCAATTCTTTCCCTTCTCTTCTCTTTTCTCCTTTAGATTTATTTCTTTCTAGATTGATAGATTAGATTATATGTTTCACAATAATTTGTAGTTTTAATTCTTGGGATTGATGTTGAACTTGCATTTGCCTATGTTGTTAAATTGATTGTTCGACACGTTTTTGAATTGTTGGGTTTATTTCATCAAGTTTGGAGTTTAAATAGCTTGTAAGAAGTTTGATCGCCTTCTTCCTTGTATTATATGTTGGGTGAAGTACTGAAAGGTGAAATCTGATGTCGAAATCACCAAATTTGACTTGGTTGTGTGATATCTCGAGAGAGAATTACCGATTGAGAGATCTAAAATAATAATCGTGTGCGTAATGAGCTTAGACTAATCGAGAATCCATGAGAATTGATGATTGATTTGATTTAGGTATTTTGCTTCGCCTTGAAAGGGGGTTTTGATATCTTGGTTATCCATCTTGAAATTTCCTAATTAAAGAGAAAGTGCTTTATCTATTCTTGAACCTGGTAATTCATTGGTTGACTTAATTCCTTTAATATTTATCCATTAGATTATATAGTAGGTTAGTTTAATTTAAATCCCTTATGCTAATTCGCTTAGCATATCATGAGGGAATATAGCCCAGTAGTTTGACCTAGTCTCTGTGAGATCTACCTTGATTTGCTATTATGCCACCGTGCACTTGCGGGTCCGTCAAGTTTTTAGGGCCATTGCCAAGACTAGCAGCAAATATTAGGTTTTTTCTGATGGGTTTGACTAAGCATTTTATTTTTCTTTGGAAAAAAAAACCAAAAAAATTAAAAATTAAAAATAAAATAAAATAAAATAAAATTTGAGAAACAACAATGGCAATTTTTCATTTCCCCCAATTCGACCATGAATTAGTTTGGAGTTATTTCAAGCGTTTAGATGTTTTTTTACTCAATGTTTTTAGTGTGTGAGTAAATGAGAAATTTTGGCCATTGTTGATGAGAGTGTGAATAGTGGAACCCAAGCCCTTTTAGAGTTGTGGGGTTTTCTTGCTAAAAATGTTGATGATGCATGTTATTTACTTGAGTGGATTGCTTGCAATTCATTTAAATTTGAGAAGGCTAGTTGTGTTTCTAGATATTCATTTTCTGATCCTTGTGTGTGCTATGCTAGATCTTATTATGCCCCTTTTTGGTATGATTTACGTAATTCTTCTGACCATGATATTAATTCATGTCCTTATTATACATGTTATGCGCAACCTGACTTTGTATCATCTTAGGACAATACTAATGTTGTCCCGACCTTACATAATTCATCATTTCCTTTAGCCCCGTGCATGGGGCTTGAGGTGGGTGAGCCTTTTAGGGGAGTTGGTAGGTTTATTGTTGTTGATACATGTTTTGAGTCAGAAAATACTTTAGAGGACGTGCATGATCTGGTTGAGACTCATTTGGAAGGGTCACGTGATGTGTTTGTGCATAAGGACTTTCCTAGCCTTGATTTTAATAATATTGTTTTCCCTAATTCCATTGATCATTCCGATGTTTCACTTATTTATTCATTACCCTCTCCTTCCCTTGACTATTACATTGACACGCCTATAGAAAATCCTATGATTTGTGATGCTAATAATGATTTGGGCTATGAGAATATCATGTTTAACATGCTTGGTGGAAATGTTGATAATTTTATTTCCTTAGGATACTTTTGTGGGTATGATGCCCCCCTTAACCCATATTGCATATACGTAGTGGATAAGCCTAGAAAAATCATGTTGAACACTTTCTTTGCTTTGTCTTTTGATTTTTCTATGGCTTTAGCTTTGTTGAAGAGAACACTAGCTTTCTTTGCTGTGATTATTTTCATGCTTTCTTATTGCCATGCTTGAAAACTCTATGATGAAGAGTTTGACAAGCTTCTGCGTGTCTTGATACAGTCCGATTTAAAGGGTCAAGTCCTGACATCATGCTGGAGTGGCTTATGCTCCATATGCCCGGGTTATTATGCGGCCATATAGCTTAGGTGCACTCTATACCTAACTTGGTGAGACTGTTTTTCTTTTGTTCCCCTTGTCGAAGTTTTATTTCCTTCGAATAATAAAGCTTTATCTAAGTATGGGAAAAGGGTAGTTTCTATGTTTTCTATTTTCATTATTAGTTTGCATACTTGGGATAGCATATAAATTTAGGTTTCTTTTTATTTGTATATTGCATTTAGTTGATTTTTAGGTTTGCATATAGGATTGCATGGAGCGATGGGGTGGAATGGTTTGAGATAACCTCCAATGATGCTTTTATTTAGGCACAATCGCGTTCATGAGCTTGAGTATCTTTTGATGTGTAATCCATTTTAGTGCTAAAATTTTTGAAGATATTGTGAGTATTTTTTATTTTGACCCTTGTCTTGATTGAGAACATTTTTATCCCTTCGAGTTGTTGGCTCTAATGTTGGTACATGGGAGCCATTTTATGAGCTTAATGAGACTTTGGTAGATATCCCGTGAGATTTTGAGCCTTATTTGAACTAATTATTATATTTGGTCTCATGTTTCTTTCATGTGTGTAACTCTTCCATGTTGCATCTCTAGAACATGCCTAGATTCTTGTTCGAAACTACATTAGCATGTGCATGGTTGATGCTATGATAGAAGTATTTATTTCTTTGAACATTTTAGCCACATAGCTAAATAGCATATCCCTTGTGTTACATGTTTATTCCCCTTCGCCCGTTTGAGCTTATATCCATCTTTGTTGTGATCCCTTCATATTCGCACTTGGCCAAACACATATTTCTACCTTTAAGCCAAATCTATGGAGCTTCGTCTATATTGGATGGTTTTGGGGATAATTGAGTTTAAGGTGGCCTTGGTATGTTGGTTTGTTGAGGGATTGATGATATTGAACATTTGCTTTGGTTCTCTCTTATTTGGGTTGTGTGTGTGTATATATATATATATATATATATATATATATATTAGGTTGTGAGTTGATAGTTAGTGATCCTATGTCTTTTAATAATTGCAATTTTCATTTCATTTCCAACAAAAAAAAAAAAAACAAAAAGAAACAAAAGAAAAAAAGTTATGTCAGAGAAAAAAAACATAAAAAAAGAGAAAGCAAAAGAAAAAGGCGAAAAAAGGAAATGACAAAGTGTTTGGCATTGGACATGTAAAAAGCTTGTGTTCCTTCTTTGTCAATTCATTTCCTATGTCATTCATTAGGGTATGTTCATTGAATTGTTGGAGTTTGGAGCATTGATGAACTTGTTGGTTAATTGGTGCTTTGATTGGTTGCTTCCTAGTCACTTGGCGAAGTAGCTCTACATTGTCCCAAATTCATTTGTCCACCTCCTTTCCCTTAACCTTTCTAGCCCATGTTACAACTAATATAAAGTCCTCTTAATTGTCTTGTGCACATTGCATTTTAGTGGCGGAAAATTTGAGAGCCTTGGCAAGCATATGGTAAATTGCATCATTGAAATGAGTCTTGAGCGAGCCTATGCTATATTTCAAACACACGAGCGGGAGTATTCTACATTTCCCAAAGTGAGGTTCTACCGGTCCATATGACTCTTCTCAATTTCAACTGCTTGCATGAGATGCTTTATGGTTCCTTAGGGCTGATCAAGTTTGATATCGAGCTTGTGGTCATGTACTTCTTTGAAAACATTCATCTTCTTCTGATTTTGAAATGTGTTGTGCGCTATTTGGGGTTGCCGTTGATTGGCATTCTTGCTTGCGATATGCTATGACCTACATACTTTAAAAAGGTTGTTATGTTTTTGAGTCCTAGATGCGTATTCGCTTTTCAATTTTATTTAGTGTTTGCTTGAGGACAAGCAACGATTTAAGCATGGGAGAGTTTGCTAAGTGCTTAATGTATATATTATTTTAGGGTCATTTTTCTCTATTTTTAGGAAAAATTATGTGCTTTATATTATACTTTATACTCCTTTTCCCATTTTACGCTTAGGTGTGGTTGTTTGATGATATTTGCAGGATTTTAGACCATTTCACCCTTGTTTTGACCCTCATTCGAGTATATGTTGACCGTCACAGATGCCTCTAAGTTGCTATGCCTATCGAGCAAGAGAAGAGCAGTGAATTTTACCTCCAGCTAGTACCACGATCTGTCAGTGGTGGTCGCCATGCCCGTAATGGAAGCATAACTATTAATCTGTTCATTTTCCTCAGCTTTTGTGGCTGAGAATGAACGGGGGGTGCTATATATGGACATGCTCAGTAGCAGAAGAGGGAATCTGCCATCCCATTCCATTCAATCCCACCATCTAGTTAGGAGTAGACTCCATTTTTAGAGTGATGAAGAGCAAGTAGAAGAGGGAGATTCACGGGGAAATAGGAATGTGTTTACAAATTGACGGATTCAAGCGCGCGCTCGGGCTGAGAAATTCCTTCCTTTCTCTTCTCTTCTCACTTTAGATTTATTTGTTTTTAGATTGATAGATTAGATTATGTATTTCATGATAATTTATAGTTTCAATTCTTGGAATTGATGTTGAACTTGCATTTGCCTATGTTCATGAGTTGATTGTTTAGTGTGCTTCTGAATTTTTGGGTTAATTTCATCAAGTTTGGAGTTTGACTTGCTTGTAAGAAGTTTGATTGCCTTCTTGCTTGTATAAGATGTTGGGTGAAGTACTAAAAGGTGAAATCTGATGTTGGAATCACCAAATTTGACTTGATTGTGTGATATCTTGAGAGAGAATTACTGATTGAGAAACCTAAAATAATAATCGTATGCCTAATGAACCTAGACTAATCGAGAATCCATGAGAATTGATGATTGATTTTATTTGGGTATTTCGCTTCGCATTGAAAGAGAGTTGTGATATCGCGATTATCGGTCTTGAAATTTCCTAATTAAAGAGAGAGTGTTTTATCTATTCTCGAACCAAGTAATTCATTGGTTGACTTAATTCCTTAAATATTTATCCATTAGATTGTATAATAGATTAGTTTGATTTAAATCTCTCATGTTAATTTGCTTAGCATATCTTAAGGGAATATAGCCCAATAGTTTGGCCTAGTTTCTGTGGGATCGATCTTGATTTGCTACAATGCTAATGCGCGCTTACGGGCCTATCATGGAGCATAGACACTCCTTTTCACATGACTAAACCATTTGAGTCTAGTTTCTCTCATCTTATCCTTGATATGAGTCACTTAACTATGTCTCTCATTACTATATTCCTAATTCTAGACATCCTTGTATAACCACATGTCTATCTAATCATCCTTATCTCTACTATCATTAGGCTTAGAATTTGTGTCTTTTTTATAGGCCAATACTCTGATCCATATAACACAGCAGATCTAACTACCATATGATAAACTTTGCTTTTAATCCTGCGTGCATCCTTTTATCATATAGCACACCTGAAGCATACTTCAATTTTCACCAGCCAACCTTCTCAAGTCTCAAATGAAACTTCTTAGAAGACACCTTAATGTGGGTACTAGAAGGGAAAATCTGCTTAGGCAAATGCTTAGACAATATTCTTTTTAGTTCTCTTAGAATGGATAATATCTCTTTAGCTATATAAAGGGCAGCCATTAAAGCACAAGATCGGACCTTGATCATTAATCTCCTTTGAAATAGACAACACCAGTTGCTACAATGCACACTTCAAATCTTAAAGCCTTGCCGAAAGGAAACTCATGCAAACCTCAAGAA